>JAAAQI020171224.1:0-23594 GCA_011800005.2 Stichodactyla mertensii
AAAAATTACTATTTGGTCCTTAGAAACTCCTTGAAAACTCCTTAAATTTTGTTTACTGACACCAGCACGAACCCTGTGTGGCAAGGACCTGTAAATTTAAAATTTCGTTTTCCAAATTAAGTTGCATCTTTTAGTAGTTTCCAATCAGTAAATAACTAAATACAACACCACATTTAAGGGAATTGTCTGGCTCAGGTTTCAGATTTCCGATTGCTAATAGACAGCCTTTTTGAAATGGGTGGATAATGACCCCTTGGATGTTTGAAAGAACTGGTGTATTAGGAATGAAAAATGGTTGGTGATAAGTGGCCACCATATTGTATCATGGATGCATATTTTTTTACTTTTCCCTGTTAATCTCAGTTTGATAGTTCAGTGCCATTCTTTTTCAGATGAAATGCAATATGAAGAGGACATGTGTGGTGCCCCTGGACTAGTTGAGGAGACTAAGAGAGGCTTTAAGACAGTCATGGACATTCCAAGTGCTTTGTTTAAGTTTGTAATTGGGAAAAAGGGAGAAACTAAAAAGAAAGTTGAAATGGAAACCGATACTTGGATCTCCATACCTAGTCATGGACAAACTGGAGATATAGGTACTATAAAACAGTGCAGTATGATTAATATTATTTTTCAATTCCAACAGTTTTTTCAAACACTGAAACAACATCTGGGCTGATCTTAGTCAGGGCATGGCTAAGTCATAGATCCAATTGAAATTAGTATGTTGGGTTTTGTGGAGGGAGAAAAATCAGAGAACCTGGAGAAAAACCCTTGAATCAAAGAAGAGACCTAACAAGAACTCTTCTCACATGAAATGCTGAGTCCAGGAATGGAATCTGAGACCATTAATGATATTTTTTGTTAAACAGTTGAGACACATGCAACTGAAATGGGAATAAGAATTGGTATCTAGGTCATATTTTTGTATAAAGTATGGTTCTAGCTCTTTCTTTCCTTTACTTTCCTTTAACTCCATCTTTTTTGAACACCACTTTTATTTTTTCCTGTTTTGTGTCTGCAATGCTCTTTCTTTGTAAAGTTCCTTATGGCACTTCTCTTTCTCCTTTCTTCTGGAGTTTAATTGATATCTGTTTTTTTTTCATTTTATCTAAGTATCCTTTCATTAAATTAGTCCCTTATCACCCTTGTCCATTTTAGAAAATTTAATAATGATTTATTTTTACTGATATCATTCTAAAAACAAATTAAAGTATCAATGTTATTCTTGGCTGAAGTGTTTGAAGGAGCTCAATAATATATTTCTCCCATATATTCTATTTCTTGATCTCATAAATGTAGTCATTACTGGACCCAGCAAATCTGGAGTCTTGGCAGCAAGAAGACAAGTGGAGGTCATTGCAGAGTGTTCACGTCAGAAATGTGCATTTACACACTTCTTGTCATTTCCACTTTACTTTGATGAACTTGTGGCAAAAGGTGAAGAGTTTAAGGACAGTATCTTGAAGCAATTTTCCCAGGTAAATTCATTCAAATAAGAAAATGGTTCAGAAAAACATTTTATGAGAAAAATGAGAGACAAAAATATTGTTTTGGATGTTTGGAGCTTCATGTTGTCTATCTCAAAAGATTTAATTAAATATTGAGTCTCAGTGTTTACTACATGGAGAAGAATGATTAAATTATTAAAATTAAATTAACTGAATAATTAGATTTGTTGAAAATGACAACATGAACTAAGTCAAAACATGTCAAAACCTCCAAATTAAGCAATATTTTGGCCCCTCGTTTTCTCCTAAATTTATTCAAATCAAACTTATTAAATTAGGTGTAGAGGTTTGCATTAACAAGAACTGGACTGGAATGTCATTGGAACATGTCATAAGAGTATTCAAACAAACATATTACCACTTCCCTTTTGATTTATTTTCTTTTCTACCTTATTATTAGACACAAGGTATTCATCCAAGTATCTTTCAGAAACCTTGCAAATTCCATCTGACAATTGGTATGCTGGTATTGCTTAGCCAAGATGAAGTAGTAAGAATATCTTCAATCACTGATTATTAAAGTTGTAACATATCCAATAAATGATTCAAAAACTCTTCAATTTATAAGGAAATCCTTTCTTACACATATCATCACAATTAACTTTAATACTATTATTGTAACTTATTATTTCCTTTTCTTTAGTTAATACCCAGTATGCATATGTACATGTATAGTTATGGGCCATGTCTTTGCTTTTCTTATTGTCTTAGAAATGGCCACAATTCATAGATAGGGGAATCATTCTAATTGACTGGGCACCTTCAGTCTGAGAATTATCAATCAGTCCACAGCTAAAAGTAAGGGCTGGTCAGTTGCCAGTCATGGATCACACAATATCTCCATTTGGACAATAACCGTTGTTTTTCATTTGGACAATGACTGATCACCAGCTGTAAATTTCAGCCCTGATGTCTGGGTCATCAAATGGGAGCTGTGTCTGTCGTACGTATTTCATATATGGTACAAGCGTCTAGCAGTCCCTAACAAACGATATGAAGTACCTAACAAGCTAATAGCAGACTGCAAATGAAGTTTGACTTAGAAATTTTTTTTAGTGTTGAAATTTTATCCTAAATTAAAAAATTTCAAGAAACAGTTGAGAAATTGTTGAGAATCGAACGCGGAAACCTTCAATACCAATCCCTCCATTTCCCTTAAACCTAACAACCAAGCCATGAAGCAATTTCAATGGGAGTCACAGGAATTTTCATCACATTTATAACAATTGTTATTAGGATATACAAGACCAAAATGTATTCATAAATGCATTTTAGGGGCTGCTATTTGCTTGTTACATTTAGGTGCTTCATACCGCTTGTAAGGTGCTGCTATTCGCTTGTCAAATAATACCATATAAGAAATACATGTACATATGACAACCCAATCTCTCAAATGGGCATAAGTGTGCTCCTGGTATATAGTTGTTAAACTTTCAGGTTAATTCCCTTAGAAGTCAACAGCCCTCCACTGTACAATTTATAATATATGCACATGACTTGTATGAATGGAATTGCATTTTTTTACAGGATAACGCAGCAAAAGTTTTGTCGATCTGTTATAAAGAACTCATAAGGTGATAAGAAATGGTAGCGTTTTTTAGTGTGGGAATGGTCAACAACATTTTTGGCTTTTTAGTGAGGAGAATCATTATGCAATATATTTCTGCCTCAGGGAGCTGATTCTTCCAGAACTTTCTCACTTTTTAAACAATGAATGTTGCCTTTAGGGCTTATGGCTATGCATTTCAAATCTTTTTATTATTCTTTTGTGTTTCTTTTTTGCTTGACTGTTGTTTTTTCTCCCAATTATGATTCCTCTAGAGAATGCCTTCATAACAAGCCCATATCTATCAAAATTGAAGGTCTAGAGATCATGAATGATGACCCATCTTCTGTCTCGGTCCTCTATGCTAAGGTGTTCGAATTGGATGGCAAACAAAGGTAAACTTAATGAGGTTTATACTTCTCAAACTCATTACTAATTCATTAGCTGAACTTTCAGGAGCTTCTATTCAGTCATGTGGATGAATCTTGATACCCAATTAAACGTCAGATCAAGATCTTAAGGGTTTTGATTTATCAGTTTTCAAGACACTGATCAAGACACTTGCATTTTAATCAGTACTTACCTTCTACTTGTACTTCGCTGTCCTTCTTTAACCCTCATGAAAGTTCTTACTTTTTTAAAAAAAGGAACTTGACAAACCAAATGTTCTTTCAACCAGAATTGAACCCCGGACCCCACTACTATGCTCTCTACTTCTCCATTAGTTTATCTCGTTAACTGTTGAAGGTTATGGCATGTAAAAGGAATATATTTTGACAAAACAGTTCATTAGCAAAAAGATTACAAGAGGCATTGTCTTGACTTTTCTCAAGAGATTATATAACAATGAGGAGGTTAGAATGAGTTTGAGAAGCCTTTTCAACAACAAGTGCTTCGTGTTTCATCAGGGGATTCCAAACACCTCAAAACAATAAAAGCACTCGGACTACAGCCTCATGCTTTCATCTGTTTCTTGGTGTTTGGAAACCCTGATGAAACACGAAGCACTAGTTGTTGATTACATAATACACAAGTTTTGCAACACAAGTGTCATTACATTTGAGTGGAAAAAATCTGTGAGAAAGATGATGACATGAACTACACCCTGGAATGTAGTGTAGAGTACATGCCATATATAAATGAAACAAATGGTCTTGAAAAATGAAACAAATGAAATAATTGAAATAAATGAAACAATTGCTCGCTATTTAGAGCATATTTATAGTATTTAGTTATCAATTATTTTATTATTGACTTACCAAGAGTTCACTCATGCAAACTACACAAAGAAACACGAATATTGCTAGAGCTATGTTGTTTTTGTTTTCACTGTTCTGCTCTATTGATATCCACTGGTTTGTTCAAAAGTGCAATTAGACAATGCATCAATTTTTAGTTTTCTTTCATGGATATATGGCATGTACTATATTGATTCTCACATGCAGTCAAAGCTGTTCCAACCTTTCTGCTGAAAATCGTTGGCATTTACGTGAAAATATTTCTTCCAGGACGAATTGATAAAGTTCAAACTTACATTGATGGCAAAGAAATCCTCCCTTCAGAGGAATTAAAACTGCTAGGACTGAATATAGACAATGAACTTACCTTTAGCTCACATATTCAATTAGTGTGTAAAAAAGTTAGTAGAAAAATAGGAGTTTTGGCAAGGTTAAAAAATCTGATTCCTATGAATGCTAAATTACATATATATAAGGCCACTATATTACCTAATTTAACTTACCGCCATACTATTTGACATTTTTGTAGAAAATCAGACTGTCAAAAGAAAACTAGAGAAAATTCAAGAAAGAGCACTTCAAATAGTTTTTAATAGTAAAGCACTCACGTACAACAAAATGTTAAAGAAATCTAATCTGACCACACTCTACAATAGGCGACTACAAGATATAGCTATTAATAATGTTTAAATACCATAAGGGTTTATTACCAATATACTTAGCAGAAATATTTACAACTAAGACAGTTAAGTATAACCTTAGAATGGAAAATTATGTTCCTAGATACAATACAGTAACATACGGCAAGCACTCGATTAGATACTTTGGGCCATTCCTATGGTCAAAGCTTCCTAGAGATATGAGAAACACAGAAACACTAAAGCACAATTAACAGCACTCGTAGATAATTCTAACTGCCAGAGCTGCCATCTGTGCAATACATAAAATATTTAAACATTATTTATTTGATTTTTATTATTATTTAATAGTTAAACATCTTTAATAGAATTTTAAAATTTTATTATATTTACATACATTTTACATCTCATATACAGACATTTCACAATCTATACTTAAATTCACAATTTTTATTCTTAGTGCATATGTTTTTTTGTGTGTGTCCCCAATTAGCTGTAAAGCTAAATATGTTAGACACTTAAATAAAGTTTGTTATTCTTATTGTTATTCTTATTCTTATTCTTATTGTTATTGTTATTGATTACTTCCCAGACTTCAGCACCTTGCTGATTCCATAGTGCAAAGGTTTGTTGATCAAGGTTTGATGCAGCGTGAATATGACAGAGTAAAACTACATGCAACACTCATGAACAGTGCAATGCACTCAGACTTGGAAGAGATTGCTGATCAGAGTGCTGAACGTAAAAATCATGAGTTTAACAGGATGCGAAGAAAGTATGCATTTGATGCAAAAGAAATACTCCAGGTAAACATTGTAACTTTTTTAATTGTTGATTATTTGATCCAAGTTCATGACTGACTCAGTGCAAATGTAAGCAACTCAGTTTTTGAATGAAATCATTAATGAAGCCTAGGGTGATATGCTTCTGCCATTTTGATTGTAATTCATTCTATATATAAAAATCTGCATGAAAGGGTTATGCAGCTGAGTGGATGATCAAGGGTCATTCCACAGTATTCTGTCTGTTGCAGAGATTACATTCAGAACAATATATAGAGATTACTTCATGGAAAGTGCGCGCGTACGGTTTTTATTCACGAGTTGTGAAGTATCATAAAACAAACGAGCGAGTCCTCGAGCGAGTGAGTTTTATGATACGAATTAGTGAATAAACTGAGCTGAAATAACGGCTACAACGAACTTTGTTTTGTAAACACGAGGCGATAGCTTGTTTATTTTCGTCGCAAACGAAGTAACTCCTGATTGGACGTATCATTTTTCTCACACGTGAAAAAAGGCCGTACGCGGCTTCTGATTGGACGTACTGTTTTTCTCACACGTGAAAAATCGATACGTGTATTCTGATTGGCGGAGATTGGTAAACAAACGAAAATCTATTGAATGGCTTTTTCGTGAGTAAATCTCGATATGTATATGATAAAGCATGGTCACTCATATTGTAAATAGTACTTAAAAGATTATATGGTTGTATGATGGTGCTGTTGTGAAGACTGCGTTGTGGAGAGTCCATAATGTACCCTTTAATGCCATCAAGATTAAGAGTATCAGACTAATGCCATTTTAACTCTACAAATTAGTGAAAAAGTAAACACCAACAGATAGTAATTTAGAGACTGAGATACTATAATGACCCATAAGACACACAAAACATGGAAGGCAATTGCAGCCATGTACAAGTATACATACATGTATACATAATCTCTGCAACAGCTATTTCATGATTTTGTGGGGTTTTTTGACAGTATTATCATTTATTCACAGAAGTCAATGTGTTAATGCATTTGTTTTTTTCAGAAAAGGGAATTACAACTATTGGACAACATTTTTAAAACCTAATTCACAAATTTAAATGAAATTTCCAAAATGCATGTCAGGGTACTGTGGAATGACCCACAAACTGACTTAGCTGCCATGACATGAAAGTTGTAGGCCCCTCTCTGGTCAGGGAAGTGTCCACTATAAATCCCTGATCTGGTGTTCCCTGGGGGAGGGGGAAGGAGAGGTGGAGGAGAAGGAGGGAATGTGGTGAAGGAAAAGGAGGAGGGGGGTAGGGAGGAGGAAGAGAAGGAATGGGGAGGGGGAAGGAGGTGTAGGAAGAGTTGGAGGGGGAAGGAGGTGTAGGGGGGAGGAGGGGGAGGGGCTTAGTAAAAGCTGAAACATCTGTATTTTGTTTTCAATTTTAAGTCAGAAACAACTATACATAATCAATATTTATTTATCTTCTGATTGAAGGTTTTTCAAGATTTCCATTTTGGAGAATACCAATTGAATGAAATCCATATCTCTGAGAGAGGCACTTATGATGAACATGGCCATTACCATTGTGCTGCATCTGTACCTCTGCCATAGTTGACTAATAACTATAATTTCACTTCAAATATTAATCACTTTTATACTGTTAGTTATTGGAGGTAGATTGGCATCCTGTAAGCATAGACACATGTTGGCCTCAAAAATTTCTTACATCCAGTCTCTAGAGAAAATTAATATTGCAATTATCTCATTTATAAGATGTTTTGGGATGATAAAACTGACCAAGAAGTCTTCCATTACTGTTGAACAGCAAATTAAAATTAAAAAAGCACATATATCAAGTCATCCTTATCTCTTTACCAGCAATAAAAGAATTGCATCACTAAAATGGAAATGAAAAATGGAGAGAAATCCCACTTTGGAAATTTTCCCCATTCCTAATGATTTAAATCCTAGTCCTAAATACAGCAAATTCTAAGCAAATTATCTAAAATTCTAACCAAATTCCACTTTCCATGCATTTGACATGTGTATTCATAACCAACCTACCAAATATTCTCTAATATTTTCCATCAGGACTGTAGCTAGGGGAGGTGTACCAGAAATATTTTTGATGACTTTGCTTGCCTGCTGGTCACATGCTTCAAGTTACAATTTCGAAGTTATTCAAGCATGTTACTTTTGCTTTGGCTGAGCTGCCCCCCCCCTGAAAGAATTTGCCTTGCTAGCTATAGCCCTGCCCAGGGTTCCCCTAGAGCACACATGCCACCCCTGATCCACAGCTGTGGTATAAAGAACCATTTTAATTTTAATTTTACATTTAAATGTATTCAGAATTTTAGAGCCCTATATATTTTTCAGGGGATTTTTTTGCGATGCGAGCTTTAATATGAATGAAAAATCCTTCAATTTCACACTTTCATTACTCCAAGCCCCAAATGTGACGTCACGGCAAATGGTGTGAACTGCGCAAGCGTAGGTATCGTATCCCATTTTGACGTGGCTTGGTGTTGCCGGTTTCCAAAGGAGATTCTTATTTTATGCCCAAAAATATCACTTTTATTGTATGAACACGGCTTTATTAAACACTCCTGTACTTAACAATGTCTTCGGACTTTGGTAATCCTCTACGAAAGTTCAAGCTCGTCTTTCTTGGCGAACAAAGTGGTGAGTAAAGAAATGGCGGAGAGGTTGGTGTTGATCGACTAGAGTTATGAACGTCAAGCGGTGTTTCTCTTGTCCGTGGGGGCTGATTTTTTATCTTATTTTTTTTACATACATGTAGTTGGCAAGACCTCTCTTATAACTAGGTTTATGTATGACAGCTTCGATAATACTTATCAGGTAAGAAATTCCATATTTTTACGTTTACAAATAAGACTAACCTTCTCAGACATCAAGACTTAACTGTCCTGTGACTTTAGATGTGTTTTAAACATGTAATTTCTTTGTAATTCAAAATTCGACTTGTGCGAGGTCCTATTTTACAAGAAAGTGGCTCAGTCTTTTAGATGAATAGATACTAGAGTAATATCATTCGTAAAGAAGGCAGTCCTCAAAGCAATCGTCAATCGAGATTGATAGTTTCGAATACGATTTATTTGTCAATCTTGTATACTCTTGATCATCGATTATTTATAAAGCTGCTGGTCTAATATTGTGTATTTGTTATTTTTTAGAAAAATATTGATCCGTATTTGAAAGCCTTTTCTCAGTGTTCTTGAAATTGTTTTTCCGATTTCGACATACCTCGAATCATAGTTACTAGTAAAGTCAATCGAGGGCAAAGTCTCAGTGCTTAATTCTTTTATTCACTACAAAAGATACTAGAGAAACATTTAGTTTTTTGAGTGCTTTCCGCCTAGAATGTTTTATTATTGCCATGTTATAATTGCAAAAACAGCTGACCTACGTTTTACATTGCATTAAAGATATATCTGCATATATTTTCATTATTTGTTCACACTTTGATTTGTAAGAGAGTGCAAAGACTGTAAAGGAATCCAGTCAATTATGGTAGTAAGTTTGTCCACATGGATGGATCTTAACCTCTTTATCTTGATTATAGATGGTGTTAAAATAAAATGTATTAAAGATTTTAGGGTACATACTATTGGATTCCAAATAATTTTAATATTTAAGCATTGGAATTTTAAAATTTGTATAATATGAACTGTATTTGAATGTAATCAGAAATGCTCATTCATGTTAAAGTGTTATCATATTTTTCTTTCCCACTTTTCTTTTTAAAAATATAGAAATAGGATGATAAATAAACCATAAGGAGCTCTTTTTCTGGGGATTAAAATTCTGTTTTTAAATCTTTCCTAATCCTTCAGGCAACAATTGGAATAGACTTTTTGTCCAAAACAATGTACCTCGAAGACAGAACAGTAAGTGTATTTTATTCTTTTGTATACATTTGATATTAAAGTTAAAGTTTCAGAGAATTTGGGAAAGGGTATATCCCTGGCCATGTAAAGTTCCTAAAAATGTGTGTTTACTATTAATAAACCAAATTGGCTAATGCATTGCTATGTAGTAGTAAGTTTCTACCCAATTCCAAGCTTCTGGGAATTAGAATTTTTGTTCCAAAAGATTTGCATGTGATATCAAAATACAAAAGACAATCTTACCGTATTCCCAAAAGATTCGAATTGGGTATAGCAACACGTAAGCTGATTTGGTCTATAGAGAATACATGGCTTTCCATTTAGAGAAGTGTCATAGCTCAAAATGGTTTGGTGTAATTTCAGGTCCGATTACAATTATGGGATACCGCAGGTCAAGAGAGATTCCGCAGTCTAATACCAAGCTATATCCGTGACTCTAGTGTAGCTGTTGTAGTCTATGACATCACCAGTGAGTATTACATTCTCAGTCATTGGTGGGTAAGCATACACTGTAACATACGTTATTATAGGAAAAATTTTGTCTGGGTGTTTGTATATTTTTTTTGATTCTGTGAATTTTTCCACAAACAAGATGTGTTTGGTGAAACAAACTTTAGGGCTAGGGCGGGGGGGGGGGTGTGGGCTGGTCTAGTGGAGATATTATGTAAAGCAAGTCAATAAATCTTAACAAGGGAAGAGAGAGTGGGTGGGGAGAGGGGAGTAAAGCCACCTCAGAACCTTTTGCTCAGTGGTTGCTGTCTGCCAATTCTACAAAATAATGGTAATAGTTCAGTATTGATTGATTGATAGACAGATACGGTAGATAGATAGATTATTAAAAATCACATTGCAGCCCTAAAGCTGAATTACATTATTTTAAGAAATCAAGTAAAATATATCTATAAAAATCACATTATCTAATTGCTAAAATAATATATTATATTAACCAAAACTTGAAACTTTTAAAAAGTTCAGTATTTTAAAAATTGTAGCTATATAAGGATATACTGCTTGAGAAATTGGGAAATATTTGATTCTTTAGCACTACTATAATGGTCTCCCCTCATCCTGAGGCAACATCAGGAACTGACAGCAGTACATGTCAGTAACCACAGGGAGCCCACTTTAGATAAAAGTGAAAAGGGAAAATAAAGTTCAAAAACATTGTGTTTTATTTAGTTTCTGTACTTAAAGTTCAAGATGGTGTGCTAAGTAATGCAAAAAATCCAAAAATTCAAGTAAAAAAATGGCAGAACATTTTTTAAAACACGCAATTTGGTTTTCCTATATAATTTCCCTGTGGTCGGTCCTGCTGCTCCTATGCAAATTTATCATATGACCCATACGGCCCGGCGCGCGTGCTCTAATAAAACCATTGGAAAAAGTCACGCGATGAGGGCCGGACGGGTTGATGTAAGCTGGCCGGAAAAACCCATCCAGCCCTGCTCAAAAGCTGTCCGGCCCTCTTCGGTTGTGCACGCTATTTTGATCAAGTTTAGCAGGATTATTTCAACCTTTTTTTATGATAAAAATCAGGTCATATGATAAAATGCTTATTGACTGAGTTAGGTTGGGCTGAGCGGGAGAATATTCGGCTCTTGGTCATTTGTACGGACCTTGCTGCGCTCGGCCCCTACGGCATTACCTCGAGCCAAATGTTCTCCCGTCCGGCCCTCCCACTCAGTCAATAAGTACATAATACTTCCTAAAGGGTGGCAACTAAATATGCCCATCTAACATATAGGGAAAATTACAAAACTAAAATTTCTGTCAATCAATGTCAAAGGTAGCTCCAAATCAACTGGTAAAAACAAAATGGAGGCTTTTCATAGAAAAGTTTGAATGAAAGGCTGTCTCAAAATTATACATATAAACTTATGTAATAAAAACCCTTATCAACAAAGTCTAAGAGAAAACTAACGTCTTTTTTTACTCGAATTTTCGGATTTTTCGCCGGTTACTTAGCACACCATCTCGAACTTTAAGTACAGAAACTAAATAAAACACAATGTTTTTGAATTTTATTGTCCATTTTCACTTTTATCTAAAGTGGGCTCCCTGTGGTACTTACATATATTTTTGGAGGGCTTTTCTGCACTGCTACTATGATATTAACATTTTAAGTATGATCAAAATGTTCAGGCATATTACAGCCATGCAGTTTACAATCATAAGTAAGTTAGTAATGTACCTTTGAGACCAGACTGTTGAAATGATAGACAAACTCCCACTAAGGATGGATTCATATTATACATGTATGTAGAGAGGCCAGCTGAGCGAACTACTAGCTGCGCAATATCACATAAGGGGGCAGGGGGTGGGGATTGAGAAACAATTCACTTAGGATAGCGGAGAGGCTTCCAAGACTGCAAATAGTTTTTTCCCTAGGCCTGTCATGTCAGGCCAGGCCTGTTTGACCTAATGTGGTACAGCTGGTCTGGTCAGACCAGATTTTCCCACTTTGAAGATTTGATAAATAATCATGTCTGGCTAGACCAAGCATTCACCAGTCAAAACCTCAAATTTATAGACCTATTCGAAAAATGGCGCTTCTAATTTACATATTTTCTAAATTTAATGCCTCGAGAATCACAATATGCCATTGGAAAGAAGAAGATATAAAGAAGGGTTTTGTGAAAAAAGATGTACAAAAAAATTATCATCTTATAAGTTACTGCAGTGTAAACTTTTGTAAATGACACCAAAATGAGGCTAGTCAGTAATAATCAGCAATATCTAGTACATATCTCTGTAAATTCATTCCGTAATATCTTCAAAGAAAAAAATGCGACGGTAATGAAACTTTTCCTGTTCACTTACCTTTGTATGCTTTTTCAGATTAGGTAATATACTGACAAAAACTTTTAATCAAAGGCATTTAAATAGAAAAGTGAAGAATCGCCATTTTTCGAATAGGTCTATGGGACAAATGTCTGATGACCAGCGCTATTTTGCAGGCTTGGACTCCCAAAAATGCAAGGGGCAAATTCATCTACATAAATTATGAATGCTCTCCAACAATAATTCATGTGACACGTGTATTGTAGAACTTTGGATCCAGAATGCAATCATTCTAGTTATTTTATTTTAAAAGATGTGACATTTTCTCTTGCTCTCAGATTACAATTCTTTTCAACAAACCTCTAAATGGATAGATGATGTGAGAACAGAAAGAGGGAATGATGTAATCATTATGCTAGTGGGAAACAAAACAGATCTTTCAGATAAAAGGTAATATAAAGAATAATGCCTTGACACAGGATATTATTATAATCCATGTCCATGAAATAGCTATTGGTCAAGCAAGTCAGTGATCAATTGGGCAAACTAACGCTGGCCACTGGTAATACTTGTAGGTTTGGGTCAAGTAATGATTATAAAAGAGAAATGAAAATAATGCCTTTCATTGTTGTCAATTTCTCCTTTATTTTCTCATTTTATTTTTACTGATTTAACCATATCCCTGCAGCTTATGTTTCTCTCTACACTTCCATCATGCTCTAAAAAAAAACAGTCCTTGTTATGGGAGGGTAGTATGAGCTAACAAACCTGTGGCCCTTGCTTTATGATGGAAATAGAATTTAGAAGTTGATTTTTGTGGAAGGAAGAAAACTTGAGAACCCGGAGAAAAACCCTCAAAGCACAGGAGAGAACCAACAAACAACTCTACTCACATGATGTTAGTGTTATGTTATTGTCTGGTTGTATAGTCTAGTCTTGAGAAAGACTGTTGTTGACATCCGACGTTTTGACAACCTGAGCAGAAGTCATCTTCAGAGTGAGGAAACGAACGGACAGAGACAGTATTTATGCGTTTGGTTCAGTCAGAGATGATGTTGAAAGGGATGTCAGCACGTGTGGAGGTGTTACTCATAGTGTTGTTGGTGTGTTCTAAGTCATTAATTAGTCTGTTATATGGTGCGGGGAGTGTCTGGCAATGGTTAAGTGGTTTCTGTTGTAGGCTTGTGTACCAGCTTTCAAGTATGCGGCGTTGGTGATAATTAGTGCAATGTGTAATGCAAGCGGCAGAGTCCCAATTAATGCTATCCAGTGTGTTTGTGATGTTCGCCAATGTGATTTTTAGGGTCTTTGTTTTTAGTGGCGCGTTTGTGTTCTGTAAGTCTAGTGTTTAGGTTTCTGCTGGTCTCACCAATGTAAGTAATGTCATGAGTCGGAACAAGCTGTTTTGTAAACAGCCCCTTGTCTGTTAAGTGGTTAACTGTCCTTGTCTTTAACATGAGTCAATAAACGTCTTAAAGTTGTAAGAGGTTTGTGTGCGACTTGTATGTTGTATGGTTGTAGAATGTATTGAATGGTCTCAAAGGTACCTCTGATGTATAGTATGCTGGCGGTGGCTGTGGGTTTGTTGTCAGTTCTGTCAGTGTGTGAGTTGTTGTGAATGTTTCATTTAACGAAATCTGCATCGTAATTGTTCTTGTTGAACACATTTTGCAGATATTCGCACTTGTTACGTAGTTTGTTGGATGAGTCACAAACAAGTCGTGCACATCAAGTCAATGGTCTTGATAGTAGTGGCCTTGTGTGATGTGGGATTGTAAGATGTGTGGTTGAGCAGTCTGTCAGTTTGGGTCAGTTTGCAGTAAGCAGTAGTGTGTAAGCAGTTGTCATTGTGAGTGACCAAACAATCTAGAAAAGGTATAGAATCATTCTCTTCGATCTCTTTGGTAAACTGTATGTGAGAGTTCTGTTCATGAAATGTTAAAGGTGTTCTACATGTACATGTACTTCTTAAAAGAAGGATAGTGAATGTAGACTGTCATGGTTTCTTTACAGCGCTTTTCAGAATTCTGTGACCTACTGACTCCAGACTTCTAGCTTCTGTCCATCAAAATAATTACTAACTCAGAATGTTGAAACCTTGATCGATGGATTGCCAAAACACCTGAAGTCTGGAGTCGGTGGGTCGCAGAATTATGAATAGTGCTTTAAATTCATTTTTTAGTCTAGCTGTTTTTCAGATAGAATTAAAAATTTCTTACACACAATTTTCTTCTGGTAGACAAGTAACCACAGAAGAGGGGGAAAGAAAAGCAAAGGAATTAAATGTGATGTTTATAGAAACTAGTGCTAAAGCAGGTTACAATGTCAAGCAGGTAAGAAAGTGCTCGATTTTTCAAGTCTGTTTGATCAGGCAGTATTAATTTAAGGTATCAGTATTATTAATTTATAAATTGTATTGTGTCTTTGGCTTTGCCCTCTGCCCAGTGACCATTCTGTATGGTCTAAGGTACATGTAAGTTTCTTATAACATTGCAGTAACTTAATCTTTTGATGTTGCTATTTACTCTGCATGTGTAGATACATGCAGTTGGTTTTTGTATTTGTATAAAATTAATAATTCTCATACATTGATGTGCTAATTATTATTCCTATTCATCAACTAATTATTAAGCTATTAATTTTATCTATTAATTATATTGACTACACAGTCGAGTGGGGCTTATAGTTTTATGCCCAGAATAATATTTTTACAAGGTGTAATGTAATGACTACTGGTGAGAATGATGTATTATGTAATATATTATTTGAATTAAATTGTGTGAGACCTTTTCTGAAATTGCTTAAATGAAAATGAAGCAATCATTTGTTTCAAGTCAAGGTTAGACTTGAAGTGATGTGTAAGTGTATGAAAGTGTCAAGTCAAACATTGGCCATTGTTTAATTTGGGGATCCAGTGCTTGACCTTAGTGGTAGTCCACTAGTCCATGACTATAGTAAAAATTGCCTTTGGCTAGTAAAACTTGAGAACCACCAGCCAATGGTTCAGTTGTAGTAGCCTCCCAGCTCCACCAGCTCCATGGCCAGTGATGAAAAAAGTTAAGGTTGAGCACTGGGGTTGTTCAAGTGAATTCAGGAAAAGAGTATCACAGCTCAGTTATTAAATTTTTGTGGCCAACTTTCTGCTTCACAAGGCATTGCTGACAGCTCTGAGCGAGCACAGTCCTAATTTTTACATTAAGCAATGCTTTGCACAACTTTTTATCTGCCTTTTGATTGAGCAAAAAAATAGAATCCAGTTGCTTTCCTGGCTTTGCAAAATGATGGGATGTGTTTTTGCTGTCAGTACTGATACTTCCTGTTGAATTAATTTTTTGCATCTTACATCACCTACACCTGATTAACCCAATACAGGTTTATAAAATAACTTAATATACTCAACAAAATATCTGCATTCTGTTATTGCACTCTGTGAAGTAATAATTTTGTTTTATTAATTATAAAAGATAAATCTTCAATATAACATTTTCGTTAACATATTTTTTGTAGCTTTTTCCCTGTAATACCAATTATTTTGAATAAAATTCAAAAAGTTGAGACAGAAAATCATTCAAATGTTAGTTTTGTCTTTTGTTTGGCATGCCTTGTTTTTTGTATTTTGTTGAGCATATTATAAATAAAAAATCGCATAAACTGCTCATGCAATTTGGGATTTATGGTTATTCATGATGCTTTGAAAGTTCTCAAATTGCACTTGCCTATGGGTTGTGCAATTTTGATCTCTTTCAAAGCACCATTCATGCCCTTAAATCCCGAATTGCATGAGCAGTTTATGCTATTTGAAATAGCATAAACTGCTCATATATATAAATACTTTTATTACTTGTTTTCACATAAAAATAGAAGTAAACTTCCATTTAATATCTGCACAAGTTTCACTGACTTATGGGTGATGACTGGGATTTTTGGAATAAATTGATGAATAAGTTAGGGTATCTAAAGTTCTGTTGAAATCACATGATGAGTGTTCTTTGATCCTTGGTTAACTTCCTGGAGTTTGCTGTTAACCACTGTTACACATATGCAAAGTCTTCTCTGTAAAGAGGGTCTACACTACTTTACTTGGAACCGTGCGTCACAGGCAGAAGAACACACTTGCAGCTCTTACTACACATTTTGTTTTTATTATTGTGTCAGAGATGCCAATTTTTGTTTCATTTTAAATAACCCAATCATTAAAGCAGTAATGGGGAAATAAATGAATAAATGTGGGAAAATTTTAAACTTATCATTTTTGTTTTGTTTTTGCTATTACGAAACATAAATGAGCTTAAATTTTCAACTTATTTGCTTGCTAAGAATTAATGTTTGTATGAAAATATAACATTTTTAATTATATTTGGTTTACTTTAATAAAAGTAAAAGTTAGAAAAAATGAATGGAATGTTTAGTCAGTGAACTTACATTGAATCACTTAATCAACAATAGTCACTTCAAAAATTTCATTTCGAAATCATAACAATTGAAATGATAAAGGTTTTAAAAAAAATAAAATGATAAATTCTGAATTTTTTCAAATTTTGTTTAGATTTTAACTTGTCATTGAATTCCTGAGTGTTTGATCATATTTTCCAAGTTCTTTGAAATAACATGTATCACTTTTTGACTTAAAACCTACTAAGTGCAAAAGCATTTGGGATGCTGAGAAAAATTAAGAAAAACTAAAACTAATTGGTAAATTCATTTTATTCACTGTTTGTGTTTACTCTTCAGGTTTGTTGTTTTCATTTTCTCTTTGTGATCTTTCCAAACAACTTCATTTTTAACCGCAGAATAACAGCTAAGGAGATGTTGATGCAAAAATTTTCTCTGCATGTTTTCCAGTACCAAAATTATTTCAATAAAAAAGTCAATGAAAATTTTGTAAAAATGTTTATTTTAATGTTTCACATCAGTAGATTGTGTTTGATTTGTCCATTTAGTTATGATTTTTTTAAATCTGGATTTAATACTGACAGTTATTTTATAATGGAAAAAAGGAGGTGCTAGTACTCTGATCTTTCTGATGGGGTTTGATGAAAATGATGCTCTCCATCTCTGCTGGGAGAATATAGCATTTCACCAAATGTACCTTCACATACCTTTTATCATTATTCCATTCTTAACATCATTGTGACTAACCATCATTAAAATGCTCAATCTTGTAAAATCTTTTGTTTTTTAAACTAATGCAATAAAGCTAATTTTTGCATGATGTTTACATGATGCTGTAACTTGCTTTCTAATGCTTGCTACTGTATAATCTTGACCATTCTAAATCTTTAAAGCTGTTTAGTTTAGTTATCAACTGGCATCCAATCAAAAATCCATCCCCCTGATCCTTCAATAACAAAATATACTTTATATTGGTTTTGATTTTGAACTTATCATACAGAAACCATACAAATGCTTTATACCCAAAGTAATGCATTATCTTGATGTTATGTTGAAATTTCTGGATAAATAAATCTCTTGATATTCCAGACAACCTCTGTCTAGTCAATTCGTGCAAGCCCATATCTTCAAAGGAACTGAAAACAAGACCATGGCAAAATATAAAACATGCAGCCCATATTATTAGAGCATTGATGGACGGTTCAGGCTGTGTAGTAGACATGTTTCTTGCAGTTTTATTAATTTTCAGTATGTGCCAGATTGGGCAATGTTTCATTTGTTTCTTTTTTCACTTACACATAATGGAACTGCATCTAATTTGTGAGGTGGCACTGATGAGAGATTGTTTACTAAATTAATAGTTTTTAATGCCCATTATGCTGACTGGCATGTAGGGCAGCAATGAAGGCCCTAATTGTTAATAATAATTTCAAACATTTGAAGCCCTTAGTTCAGAACTTTGACTTATTATTAAGGCAATGTTCCCTCCCTGTAAATTTGATAAATAGCTTCAACATATCAGAGCTCAATGTGGAACACAATCGTTAGTTTCTTTTCTTTTATTCAAGGTTCCTTCACTTCCATATTTTGGCTTTTGAGTCTCTGCTAATAAGTACAACAGAATTATGTTTGAATCTCATGTATTGATAAATGATTATACCTTAAGATACTCATTGATAAGTCAGTATAACTTGTGTTTGTCTTTGTAAGGGATGGCCAGTTGATAACTTAACCTTGTTATTGCCAATGCCTAATGCACTACTATAATCATGATAATATTAGGTATTCTGGCATCTCTGATGTTAGGCTCCATTTTATTTTTTTGTTTTCACATGTAGCTCTTCAGAAGAGTGGCAGCTGCACTGCCTGGAATGGAAAGCACTACAGACAAGACTAACAAAGAGGATCTGATAGAAGTTAAACTTAAGGACACCCCCCAGGAACCCCCTCAACAAACGGGGGGGTGCTTCTGTTGAGGGATCTGGACTTGGCAATCCTCCCCTCTCCCAAACATTCCCACACCCTGTGCCATATGCACAAAGAAGGTCAACATTGCTTACAAAAAATAAATATTGCGTGCCTGTATTATTTTACCTTAAGCAAGATTACAGCACCAGTGTAAAAATTTTACTAATCAATTCTGGACACGATATACCAAATTGAAAAAACATTGTTGGGTTCAAATGGTTAAATCATCAAAGGTAAGATTGAGGAGGATTCTGGGTAAATAGTTCATAAGGCCCATAATATGCGTTAGCATTGCTGTTCTTTTCAAATATTGCTTTCTTTGAGAATTCAAAGCCATGTTTGAGAGTTGCAACAATAGCCAATATAAAGTGCTTACCCATAACCCCTTTTGGTCTTACCTTCGATGATTTAACCTTTTGAACCTGACAACGTTTTTTTAATTTGGTGTATCCAGTAGATGTTATCATCTAGTTGTTAAATAGTTGTTCTTTGTTTGCATATGAACTTGTAATGCCATCCCAGACTGGATCATTTGCTGTGTTCTACACAGGGAAAGTGTAAATTTGTTTAAATTAGAAAAATGATCATTTCGTATCTTTGCTAAAGATCAGCTAATCAGATCAATATAAACTTTATTTTATAGGTATAGTTGATACCAGTGTTTTTATTACTAACTTTCAAAATGTGATTAAATCCATAACAGGCCATTTTCATTATGGTTTAATTTACTACCAAGTCCAGAATGCTTTGAGTGGCTCCTATTGTGAGAGAAATTTTACCAATGACAAAGCATTTTGAAAAAGCAAAAGAAAAAGCATTCTGGTCTTGGTAGTAAAATGATGCCATCATGTAAATGACCTATTGAATAATTCTCAGGTGGGGCTGCGCACCTCTCCTGGATCTGCCTGCCTGGTCATGACATTACTCATTAAATGAGGCCCATTTATCTGAAGGGTTTAGCACAACAATTCTGGTGTAACAATGCAGACTTCTGCTGCAACTTCTAGGTCTCGAGAAAATTTTATGCAGTTGCTTGACAGCTTGGAAATGACTTTTTTCCTTTTTGCTAGACTAATATTCTGGGCTAGTAAAAGATGAGTAAGAATTTTTTCTGATTAGAATCTCAGTGAAATGACCTGTCAAAAAGGGGGGAAGGGCAAGTGGGATTATGGTTGCAATAATAGTCAGTGATTTAAAATATACTGCTGTGCAGATACCTAGAGCGCAAACACTAGAGTGGTTTTTATAAACCCGTGAAATAAAAACTGGTAGTTAAATTGTTATAGTCAAATAGAGACAAAAGAAAACAATAGATTTAAGGGTCTACTAATATGCATAAGTTTAATATCTATTTCACGGGTTTATGAAAAGCACTCTAAAAGCATGAGACTACTTTTACTAAATAGCACAAAATAGCAATGAATAGCGTTCGTCAGTGACGTCACAGCTCGGACAAACAAACCTCAGAATTTTTTTTTTATTTTATTTTTTTTCATTCTTGAGTCCGATTTCTGCCGTTCGGTTTTTAATGACAACTTTTTTTGAAAATAATCAATGTTTTATAAAATAACAAAATACAACGAAATCAAATGCATATTTCTCCGTGTTCTTTTCAGTATAATTTTGTTTGTCTGAGTCGTGCATCTATTAAGAGGGCTATTTTTAGAACCGAAGCGCAGCGCTATTAAGCAATGGAAAACAAAGGATTTTGTACTATTTAGCCCTATTTAGTTTCTAAGTTGTTTCATGGTTTTAGTGTTGGCGCTTTACCATCATTTGAAAACTTCGTGAACAGTCTGAAATCCTAGAATATCTAAATCCTGTAGAGCGCCTATAAATCACCTGTGCCGAAGTTTAAGCTGCTTTTACCAGATCTTCGCAAGCGCGAGATCTTTTCCAAGTAAAAGTAAAACTTTATCCGAGCCTGGGTTAGGTCTCAAAAACTGTTGCCCATTTGGGAATGAGCCATTATTAAGTGTCCCTGTTTGCGGAATTGGGGGGAAGGGGGACATCTAGATTAGTTCCGGTTTCCTAAGTTGTCACAAAGTCGCTTCCTGTTTTGGGACGATTGGGACGCGGGCTGGAGAACGAGAAAGAGGGCCAAATTCAATAATAATTTCTTGATCTCTGCACGCGATGTTTTGAAGTGATTAGATACAGAAAACAAAAACAAAAAACAATATGGATTTGCCAAGTTGCCATTTTCTGAAAAGCGCCTTGTATCGTAAGGAATCGCAGCTGCATACACTAAGAAGACTGCGGCCAACCATCAAGCGCAATATCGTGTAACTGAAAGTAAGCTTAGGCTCAGGTCAAACGTCGAGCTTCACATGAACCGAACCTAATGACATCAAAGAAAACCACCTTATTGTCCATTGTTTTCAATTAGTTCGGCTCGTGAAAGTTCGACGTTTGACCTGGGCCTTAGAGTTCTTCCTTGGGTCACTCCTGAACAAAAGTCCAATCAAATTGCGCAAAGCCCAGCTACACATCAAGTAAGAGTGTTGGTGTTGCTATGCAAAACTTTATACCAATGAAATGGACAGACTGTATAACAAAACTAATCTGGTAAGCATTTGGCATGGGTCACATGATATGGGTCAGGTATCATTGGAGGGTGGGTGCGGCAATAGGATGCCTGGTAGATTTCGTCGCTCGAAAAAGTGTGGTCGACGTGTGGCAATTCTAGTGGTAGACCTTTCATTTCAGAGCAGCCAATAGTTTTATTTCGGAATACATTTCCATTACTCATAAACTGCCTTAAAAGCCCTTGCATTTGGGCGAAGAGATGTCTAGAGTTTTAAAGCTATGGTCTTCAGTTTAACTGATTTAATAAGAATATTCGTGCACAGCGGCGTTTCTGTAAGTGTATAATAATTGCTCTTCGCCTTGCTTGCATATCTGATAGTCGTCTTATAATCTTTTTTCTGTGTGCAATCTGCAGCTTTACAAGAAAATTGCCTCTGAACTACCTGCAGAAAAAGATATCGTTACAGAATGGGGACAGTATGAAGATGACGTCATCAAAGTCACTCTACAACAATCCACTGAACAGAATGAAGAAGGTCAGTCGGCATGTGGCTGCTAGTCATGGGCATCTGAGAATTTATGGACTGAGGTGCTAGGGCATAGAAATAGGAAGACCAAGATATCTTGGTTGTTTTAGCCTTGTTCACACCAGCGTCGTAATCGTAATCGCAATCGTAAGCAGCATGAAAACCCAGTGTGAATCAAAAATCGTAGTCTAAAGGGCCGTCGTAAGGTGCATCGTAAGAGCGTCATAATCGTAAGCTAGGATAGAAGATTTTGTTTCCTTACGACTATGACTACGATCAGTTTACATTCGAGAGTGAACCAAGAAAACTTAATTGTAATCGTAATCGCAAAGATTGGCCAATCACTACTCTCGTTGCCACTCCTTCATCGCCATCAATCATCCCTTAGAATTTCAAAACTGGCGGGAATATACTAACAAGAAAGCGAGGCTTACGATTCTACTTGAGTTTCACTAGATCGTAAACTTCTTAAGATTACGCTTGCTACTAGCTTACGACGATAGTGCGAACAAGGCTTTAGTAATGTTCGTCTGAATATGCTCGAACTCCACTGGTTGCCTGGGTAACCTTTCGTAACCTAGGAAACCAGCCCCTGCTGCACCTTTCTGGAGTGGTAGCTGAGCTCTTTAACTTCTTGGGCTTAGTGTCCTCTACATGCATCTCGCGCCAACACGTCGTCTCTCCTCGTGTCAATATGTACCTGTAAAAATGAATCGCTTTATTGTTAATTTTATTCAAATCACAGTCCTACGCAAAACTTGGAGTATTTTGGACATAAATCGCAATACGGCAATGATAATTGAAAAAATTCAAAATGTATATGGCAAGACAATGTCGCTTATGGACAAGGTACTTAAAAAATATCACCCTTTGAATGACATGCTATACTGATGTTAAATCCGTACTGCCCAAAGGGCACAATAGTGTTGTTATGAAATCAGTGAGTAAACTTGGAAAATATTGTATTTGGAAAAGTTAGAAAACAACCAGGAAAAGGTGTGAAATAAAGTGTAATTAACTAACAGTATTCTTACAGTATTTATCATGATAGGTTATCATTTCTTTTCTCGTCAAGGAAAGAAGGTTTCTACTCCTCTGGAAAGTACTTTGTTTTTAAATATATATTTATTTATTTACAAAACAGTATCAACATTATTTTACAGCTAATGAATTTGTTTTAATTTAATTTACACCTATATAAAAACACTCACTAAACGTACACTTTTACAAAGGAAAAAAGAAGAAAGAAAAAAACAACTGAACAACAACAACAACAACGAAGAAAGTTAGCCTTTGAGCCTATTTATTGAGAATCTCAGAATCTCCTTTGGAAAGTACTTGATTTGATAAAGCGCTTAATCGCCGGACCAGGGCCATGACTTGTAATGGGGAGATCCTAAGGGGACATGGGGCTAAAATTCCTGTACAAATGAAAATTGGAGCTACTGGTCAAAAACGAACCTACAGTTTAAGGTGCGGTAATACGGGCAACAAAATCGTGAAACTTGTCATACATGAACATTGTTGCGTTGCAAGTTGCAGAATAAATGTTGCTTGTATTACCACTCCGCGCGCAACAATTTTCTTTGTTGCACGAAGTACTGAGAAGCCATCTCTACTCTTCGTAACAAAGAAAATTTGTTGCGCGCGGAGTGGTAATACGAGCAATATTGACCCTATGCATAAAGCTATGAATGAGGAATACTGCTTTCTGCTCATGGGTGCTAAAAGAATAACAACCAGCCTTCTAAAGAGCATGCTAACATTTGTAAGTAAATTAAATTTCAGGGTCTTAGCA
>JAAAQI020171335.1:5000-23591 GCA_011800005.2 Stichodactyla mertensii
GATAAGACAGCGAGTTTAGAAGTTCTAGATGTTTAAGATCAGGTAAGTTACACTATATTTATGACAAAACAGGAACATTTTAGTATCGGATTCGTTCTGCCCTTTGTACAGACACAATCGAAATGATGCAAACGCATCAAGGTTTGATGGTGTCTCTGGAGATTTCGAATCCGGAAAAAAAAATCGGTCACACTTAGCGAGTCCGGAACTTGAACCTCCTATCTAGTGTACATGTATACCCTGTCGTGGAAACATGAAGAACGCTGTCGCAGGACTGAACTAAAATAAAAATGGAGACCTTGAATAGGAAGCATTTTTATACATAAAATTTGTACTTGTACCAACCTAAACCTGATCTCAGAATTTTTTCTGCTGTTGAGCTGGTATGCATTCTCCATTGCTTCAATATGTGACAAGGGCAGAGGATTGCCAGCGGTCTGTGGAACAAGATACCACGATATGCATCACAAAAAAACTCTTCATTTAAATTGACCTTCATTTTGGACCCAGGAGTCGTTATTCGTACGAGTGACGCCAGCACTAAAATGACAATTTCTACCTTTCATATTAAAAGAGAATTAAATCCTAGCCAAAAGAAAGCACCGTTTGTCAAAGCAACGTTCTACTAACGTGATAAAGTAGCTGGGCCAGGAATTCAATAATCTGTGCTGATGAAAAGTCCTGGATATCCTTTGGTGAAAAAGTGGCAAGATCTTCTGCTGTCGCCTGACAAACAACAAATTCAAAAGATGATGATGATGATGATGATGATGACAAGCTAATGTCCACTCTTTTAGAACCTGCAAACCCGCAAAATTTGCATTCGACTTTTTACCTACATGGCCCAAGTTGTTCAAATCTAGGTTTTGTTACCAAGGCGACTAATGTCTTCATCAGATCAGAATATAAAATTTCCACTAATCTTGTTTGAACAACTTGGCCCAGAGATTTGCTTTAATCCATAATTCCAAGATTCCTTGAGGTGCTAAGCCCAGGATGAAGAAAAAGTGGCGGGATACAAAAAATTAAATGCCATAAATAAGGTAAAATTTCGCTCACCTTAATCCAACGCTGACACAACTTTGTACAAGCATCTGCTAATGTAGAGTCATACCTTTTTCAAACAAAAATAACGCCTAAATTAACTGGAATAATATCTGGGATAAACCGCGGGCAATCGCCAGCGTATGGGAGCCATCTGTTCTGGCTTTCCAATGAAGTGGGAAATAAAAAAGCATTTAACTTCGATTTTTGGCTTAAAATCTACTTGCCAGGGCTGAGTTCAAAGCCAGACTAATTCCCATCCTGGATTAAATCTTCTGTGAAGATATTCGTATCCTTTGTAACCAAACATGGATTAGAACTATAATACAGGTGTTGAACAACTGAGCCCAAGGTAAATTATTATATCCTGTAACTGCCGAAAAATCCCCTTGACTTTTCGGTTCATTTCTTGATTTATTATTCCGAATGCTTTCAATAAACTTTTGGCGGGAAAGCAGACGCGTGTGTCCATCAACGTGACGCGTGTGCCATTACCTACAAGGTAATGGGCACAGAGAGAAAAGAGAAATAGATCCCAAGAAAGCCAAAGAAGAAAGAACACGTGATTTTCAAGTTAAGGATTAAAATAAGTTAAATAAAAACCTTTCAAGCATGTTCACTGGTGGCATTCCTGGTTTATACAGCCAAGCATTCCAGTCAACAGATTCCAGAGCATCAGCCTTGGATAGAAAAGGACACAATAAAACAAATGCTTTTTCACTGCTGATAAACATCAATTCATACGATCATCTGTTGACAATAACAACAATTACTACACAGTTTGCGAGTTAGTCGAGCATCATTTCTGTTGTGTGTGAAGTCTGAGCTCAACCATTGGCCGTGCCAACACTCAGAAAACAAACCTTATCCTTAAAATAATCCAACAGAAAAGCCTTCCATTCTTCTGTCGTTACTGTCTTGTACTTGTGAGCTTCGATGTATTTGCGAAAGAATGGCTCAAAGAGCTCTACAGATATACAAAAGGACGCTATGTATTAAATGAAAATTTGTACCATCTTAACATATGCGAGCAAATGCAAAAGCAAGAAAGAAATGTTCACACCAGAAAATCAAAAGCAAATGACATACGCATTTGCAGATGACAAAATGGTGCATTTTGCCGTCTAGCCTTAGTACAAAAACTATTGTATCTCTAGAATATCAGTTTGAAATTTTGCCTTTTAGATAACTGACCAATTTCCATACATTTGTTCACTAGAACCAATGTATGGAAGAGTAGTATTGCTCGATTGCAACATTCCCAAGAGGATCAAAAG
Source organism: Stichodactyla mertensii (assembly GCA_011800005.2). NCBI lineage: Eukaryota > Metazoa > Cnidaria > Anthozoa > Actiniaria > Stichodactylidae > Stichodactyla > Stichodactyla mertensii. The sequence goes on from JAAAQI020171335.1 coordinate 7,322, forward strand.
ACAAAGGCATGGCGGCCATGTTGGTGGTATAGACAAAAGGACCTAATGAGAAATCTTGTTAAATACCACCAACATGGCCGCGATGACGTAACGTGCAATCGATCAATAGTAGGGATGGAACGATCCGGATTGTGCTATCCCTACGATACTACTTGGAAGTGTTGAATTCCATTGACCAATCCTCTTAGAAGTAATGATTTCCCATTTAAGACCACGTGTCGTCATTCTCCCTTGAACATCTTTTCTTTGTTTCTCGGTAACGTTCAAGAAGTAGGATGAGCCTCATACAAATAATCTTATTCTCAAGGGAATGGCACGTGGTCTGAAATAGGAAATCACTGTTTTCAAGTTGATTTGATCAATGCATGACTTCCACCAATAAACAGGATTACTTTTGACACACTCCGAAGATTTATATAATAGATCTTCACCTGGTCCTCCGACAAGTTGTTCCAGATAAAACAAGAAACACGATCCTTTTTCGTACGGAACACTAGAGAAGGCATCATCAGGATCCGAGTCCTTGAGGCTGACAACAAGTTGTGTTAGAGGACTGTCTTCACCAAACTTGGAAACCTAATGAAACAAATAAAAAATGACGTGGATGAAGAACAAGAACTCCTAGAATCTAAATGCCATAAGCATTTAGAGTCGTACGACAAAGGCAATGGAACCGATGAGTAAACATTATTAAATAATCGGAAAATGAATAACTCAGATACTTACAGAATCCTTCAATGTTTTCCATCCTCCTGAAATAAAATACACATTCATTAAGCCGGATCATCCCAAATTTAACCAGTGATCGTATGCGATCATATGTGAACACTTCTCAGCTGAAGATCGCTAAAGCAGAGCATGGTCTACTCCAAACGATTAACAGCGATTACCAGCGAATGTATGAGAACACTTTCTCCTATGCTAATCAGCAAGAAAAAGTAGTCCCTGAGACAATTTGTTTTTGCACGCGCATGGGTTTCCGGGACTCCACCACTGACCCATGACGAAGGCTCTGATTTCTAAACTTGTATGCCAGCGATTGTCAGAGACCATAAACATATGGTTTCCAGTCTTAAATCTTCATTGCACGTACCGATGAATCCAAAGTGTCTCATTTGTTCTCCACGCATTCGTCCAATGATTTTTCTCTCTAGGAATACCGTGAACCCTTCATTCAGCCTGTAGAAGGATTGGTTATTAAGTCAGGAAGTTTCAATTACTGACAATTCCCCTATTTCATTATGGCGTCATTTGTTTATCAGGGGGAGGGAATCGTCCACAACAATAGAAATTTGAACCAAATTCGACATCATCTAATTCGCCGTACAAAGAAAAGTTTACTATTAAATTGTCTGGTTTCTAAATATAAGATGTACTGTACCTTGGGTGTTTCCGCTTTTCGGTCCAAAAAACGCATTTGATATCGATTTTCATTGTGTTGTTACTGTTTTGTCCCCCTCCCACGACCATGATCCTTAGCGTTGAAATAATAGATTGTTTGGATGTGACGTCATAATGAAATAGGGCAATTGGAGAAACAATGAAATAAAACAATGCGTCTCTTTCGTAAAGTTCGGTTGACGGCATGGGTTGCTGTTAGTGTTGTTGATTTAAAATGGAACAATGAAAACAATGGCTCCTTTGCTGCTGCTGTTGTTAGCGATATTATTTCGTCTTCCAATGAAACATGAATTCAAACATCAGAAAAAAATGTATTTTAAAGCAAGTTAAAGATTGTTAATGAATTCACACTTAAGCTGTGTTTAGACTAGCGCGTTAGCCTAGGTTGAGTTGAATGACTGCTAATTATTTAGCATTGTTTCAACATGTCTAACATAGGTTGAATCTCAGTCAAACACGCAAGTCTAAATACGGCCTAAGAGACTTGTCATAAATTAGCAAGGGGGAAGGGATGGAGAAAGGAGGAGAGTCATGAGTTTTTAAGCCTTCCAAAAGGGTGGGTCATCTAGAAATAGACAAAAGGAAGAGGGAGGGTCACATAAAATTATGCTGAGTCAGGATCAGATTTAGTATTAAATACTTGAAAAGGGAGGCATGAAAATCAAATTTAGTCCAAACCCACACAGAGGGTCATGATATTATATTCCCCTTTCTGAGCTTTCACATCATTTGCAGCTCTAAATTGTAAATCTTCATCCCCTCCCCTCCCCCTAATCATTTTTGACAAGTCCCATGAACAAGTTTTTCATTGTATTGTCCTCTCACCAGAAATGTTCCCAGGTCCTATTGGTCACCAAGTTCCCAGTCCAACTGTGTGAGATCTCATGTGCAACCAGCTTACCAGACAATTATCGATATGAATAACAATTCTTATTTTATGTCAAGGTAATTTCACGCGCTCTCATTAGTCAATTTGTTGTCCATAACTTATATTACAGTAATGCCCACCAATCTTATTTTTGCGTTCGTCTTGCCATATAATAAACATTTTATTAACCTCGCTTGCTCGGTCCGTACGAAAGTTATGTAACCTCGTTTCCTCGACTTTTTTATGGCCCGCGCGCTACACGCTTGGGCCATAAAAGGCAGTGGAAAAAGACTCGGTCCATAACTTACGGTACGGCCCTCGCGCTCGGTTAATATGAAGCACATTATTTAGGCAAAATTAAATAGTTAACCGAATGAAGTGATCATCCACTTCCTTGTTAGATTCCAAAGAAAAGACTCCAGCAATAGACCTCTTACAGCAATTTCCAAAGCAGTTCAATTTGGAGGACAAAGAAATGGAATATTTTCAGTCCTCGATTCTCAGAAGAGTAAAATTCTATTGTTCCAGTTGTCCTCTCCATAACTGCTTTGTGGAATAGACCTTTTTACTAATACAGCGGCCATCTTGAATATATTAATTTTTCATTGTTTAAATCTCAATATTATGGGATGTCCAGGGGGCAATCAAAGGCTTTGCTGCAAGGGGTGCATTGATTGGACAACATGTCGCTTTTTGATTGGTTGAATTACTGTGAGCTCAATGCGGAGTATATTCATTACGTTGGTATGTGAAATCATTTCGATTGGCTGTTTGTACTTACCCCTGTTAATGATCGGTCTCCAGCCTGTAGGTGAATGTCAGAGTTAGCAACTGGTTACGACAATACCACACACTAAGGTGCTGTTACACTAGGCACATTTTCCTGCAACTTGTCTCGCAATTTTGTTGCAAAAGTTGTACCAGACATTGCCTAGTGTAACATACCAAAAGTCTCTCTCTGAGTTTTACTTCTCGCAACGGTTGCGGCAACAAAATTTCCAGACAGAGGATAGTATTAACTCTCTTGAAGTAAAACGTTGCAAGTGCTAAAAAGGAGTTCAATGTATGTAATCACTTACCAAGAGAGTTGGAGTGACAAACGTCAAACAAGGATTCTCCATTCCTCCATAAGGAAAAGATGGCGGAAGGATGAGAAGATCATACTGACCCCAGACATATTCACCAACTAACGACTCTGCTGTGCTGATCATTGTTTCAACCTACAGTAAATACAAGCCTTTAGCTTCTTAAAACCCCACCTGGTTAGCTCAGTTGGTAGAGCATCGGTCTGTTGTGCGGGAGGTTATGGGTTCAAGCCCAGCCAGACCAACACTCAGGGTCTTAAAATAACTGAGGAGAAGGTGCTGCCTTTGTAATAATATCTGCAAATGGTTAGACCTTCACGTGGCTCGGATGATCACGTTAATGGCGGTCCCGCGCATTTGAATATATGCATATAGAATTTGCGTGTTATAAATGTTGAACATTTTATTTCATTTCACATGAACATTCCACTGTCACAAAACTATTGCAAAATTCGTAATCTGATTGGCTCTTTCTGTTCAGTAATCATATCAACAGAAATTGGCAAACTCGTAATCGCATTAATTGTGATATTCATTAGACAGATTTAGCAAAGACGACGCGACCTTCAGAAAAAGGCGCGAGCGTGTTCGTTTTCATGAGCGAGCCGTTTTCATGAGCGCGCCGTCCTGTTCTAGGTTCACGTCCTCATCAACGGAACGTCATTTCTTTAGCTTTTTCACGTCCTGATATGGAAAAGTGAGCCTAGAAGACGTTGGTGCGAGTGCGTTCTTTTTCAATGCGCGTGCCGTCCTCTTGAGGTCGTGTCGTCTTTGCTAAGTCTGTCAATCTGTCTGTTGATGCTCCTTCCCGGAGTTTCCCACAGTTCTTTAGGATTTGCGCGCGCCAGCGAAGTCAGGGGAGAAAAACATTGAAAACCGATCGTAGTTTTGAGGAAATTCGTCTCCTGTGTCTAAACAAGAATAAGAAAAGTTCTGTTATTCAGATGTTCCATTTGATAAATTCATTTACATCCTTCTTTTGCATTTTAATCCACATTTGACAAAACGCTGTTTGTTTTCTGTTCAATTTTCGAAGCCTCCTTCATATAATTTGCCCCTAACTAGACCCTGACCTCGCTTGCACGCGTTAAATCAAGGAGAATTATGGGAAACTCCCGGAAGGTACGATCAACCGACTATATTCATATTACCATCACATAAAGAAACTTCGTTCGTTCAGTTTTAAGATGGTGCAATATTCACTAATTCTCGATAGCTGCAGAAAAATCTGCAGACACGGGATTTATCATGTCAAGATCAAAGTCCAAGTGCTGAAGCACGCGCGCGCGGTGATTCAAGGTCCGAGTAAGTCGGCACGTTCACTTTTTAAAGATGGCTGCTTCAATGAATTCACGTTTTGTTAATGCAGGTTAGAGTACAATAACGCAAGACTTAAGTCCTGATGCTACTTTTACGAACGAAGAATCAAATATTCTTGTAGAAGACAAAGATGCAAAGAATACCAAAAGAGCAACAAGGTATGTTCTGAATACATTCAATGAATACAAGAGAGAAAAGCTTGGAACAACTAAGAGACGGTTTGTCGTTTTATGCCGAGGCGAGAAGAAATAAGTAACGGTACATCATATTCCAAAAATTCACTAACATTTTTCTATGTTGACTCTTTAAGCTTCAAGGTTTTGATGATAGTACTGCGTAACTGATTTTCGTAGATATTTGTGTAGCACATATTTCGAAGTAACTTAAAGATTATTTTCATCCATGCCACTTGATAGTTGTGTCCATACTCAGTTGTTTACGTGGCAAGGAAGGTCTTTCGGTTTACAAAATGTATAATAAAACAATTATTGAATTCGGTTTTTGCAAGATATCGTAAATTATCAAGACCTCGAGTCTGTGTTATCCGCCTCAGCCTACGGCTTGGAGAGAGAACCAAGACCTCGGTCTTGATAATTTGCGATATCATACTCAACCTCATCCAATAATTGCTTATAAGCACGTATCCATAGCAGTGACGTGAAACTCTTGACGCTTTTATATATAATATATGTATGAGCTGTTACCGTGATTTCTAATGTTTATTTGGTGATGTATTAGTAGCATAATATTTACACAAGGTTTTCGTTGTTGTGAAGTAATGTGGGTCATTAACTACAGAGCTAAGATTCAATCGAGGTGAATGCCCAAAGATTGAATAGGAATTTAGAAGGTGATTTTTGCAGAGGGAGGAAAACTGCTGAGCCCAGAGAAAAACCATCGGAGCACAGGAGAGAACCAACAAACAACTCTACTCATGTGTGAGAGCAGGTTCAGAATTTGGACATACAACTACAGCAGAAAAAAGCAGTGTATTAAACAGTACACACCACCTATGTTTCCCTGAAATATCATTACCTCAGCAAATTCCATGGCACACTCTTCAATCATTTCTTTTTCCGTCCAAACATGTGACCTTGGACCAACTTTCCTAACCAATAGAATATATATATTATCATGCAATATCTTTGCACTAGGACCTTCAATTTGCTTGAATGACAACAAAACAATGTTTTCAAGTGGAGGCTGGGTAAACAAAATGCAGTGAAGATAATATCTGTATACTGTCACCATACTGTTGAGAGCATTTCTCTTAGAATTGAAATTCTAAAATAATCAAACTATTCTTTTACCTGCTTTCTAAAGCACCCACCACCATGGCAATCAAGTAGCTGGGAATAGCAACCTGAAGTAAAAATTTAAAAGAATGAAATTCTTAATTCAATACACCTAGATCAGATTTTGTTTCAGGATGCAGGTAGATGACCACTGAAGCACACTTTTTGTAACATGACATTCATTTTAGATTGATTACCGGTAATGTGTGTTTTCTAACTTCTCTAGTTAAAAGGGACAGGGCTTTCATTAATGTCCTTTGCACCACACAAGGCCTAAATATTTGTAGATGTCACTACGTACAAAGGCAGCACCTTCTACTTGGTCATTTTAAGATCTGCTACAAATGTAGGATAGGATGCTTGACCTCATGCACAACAGGCCATGTCTAACCAGCCTAACTAAAAGGGTGGTAGTATCATTTTACAGGATCATTAACTTGAGATGTGTTGTGTCTTACCTCTTGTTTAAACCTGAAGATGGTTCTACTGGCATCACTAGGGTCCTTGGCTTCACCATTCCTTACAGCACTCATTAAGGCAATGAGGCCACTGGGTACAGACACCTGTAGATCAATGATGACGCATACAGTAATATTGAAACAGAAAAAAAAAACCAAACTGAATTGTCTTCATGAGGCAGCTTTCTTCCACATAAGTCAGGAAAAGATTATTATCAATTTTATAGCCAAGTAAGGGGATTTTTCATTGCTGAATGAAGGAAGGGTGGATGCTTCCAAACCATCCAACTAATACATTCTTTGACTCTGTTATTAGATATCTTTTCCATGTTGCATCATATGTCCAAGCTTTAACACCACAATGATTTTGTTAGTGAGCGACACTAAAAAAATCATGAAAATCACACTGTGCACATCCACCCAGGCAATTGTTGTGTGCAAAAGTCTCAAGCAACACTGCAGAAGTACACTGTAGAAATGTCAGAGTTCTATTTTCACTGGTGGATACAATTTTCCTGTTGCAAGCAATGTTCCAGGCAATGTCAAGTACTAAGCCTTTACTATGTACAATTTTCACAAAAAGTTCTTCCCAAGTTGCTTGGTTTCCCCAGCCAATCAATCTCTGGTTGGCACATGAATGAAAAAAAGCTTGCATCATGAAGTATCTCTATGTTGTGAAATACATGTATTATTACTGGTTTATAATGTTAGTTGGACTAACAGTGTTTTTCACAATACCTCAGCCTCATAGGTTGCCTTGACACCCGGACTGTCCTGACAAGGAATTATGCTACGAGCATGGATTGCCTAGAAGCATGCCATTTAATGTTAGTGTCTAGAGTGGCAGCATGATTAGTTTTGTTGTGTATTTGTGAAAAAGTAATTAAAACTTTCAGCTTTATCAAACCATGAAATAACCCAGCCTCTAGGCTGATCAAATTGGAATTTAGTGCATTGGGTTTTGCACAGAGAGGAAAACCAGAGAACCCCAAGGAAAACCTTCAAATCAGGGGAAAGATTCAACAAGACCTCTATTCATATGAAGTGCTGAACCCTGAAACTGAACTTGAGACCTTAGGGGTGAGATGCGAGTGTGTCATCTCTGTGACATCCTTGACTCCCAAAACAACTGATTTGGTAGTATGAATATTTTCTGGTCAGAACTTTACAATGAAGTTAATACTTAACCTGGCATTGAGTAAAGAGATAAGGTTGTTTCTTTCCTGATGTTTGCTCTGGTTTAAGCCACTGAATGGCAGATGCACTAGATGAGGTCTGGTAACTGATACTCAAGGTAACTGTTGACCCACTGCCAATAATTCAAACAATTTGGGAAAATCATATATAGATCTTCTTTCTTAATTATGATAACAAAACAATGTTACAAAATGACTACAATATGACATGTGCTAATAGCACTAGTAGATTCATTTTCTACCTTTTAATTCCATTAGGTAAGTCGATATACAGTGGAGTGCCAAATGCTTCATGCTTCTCGCCTAACTTAAAAGACAGTTTTTCTTTTGTAGCCTGGTCATGAACAGACTTGATGTTTAACTCACTGGTATCTAGTGCCTTCAAACACAATACGAAAGAGCATTATGTTCCATTCAGTATTTATTCTAGTGGCAGTGGTAGTGGTGTGTGCGTGCAAGATTCATGCAAACAAAACCAAAAACATCATATGACTCCCCCACCTAATGACAGATGTTTCCCCTTGAATTTTATGCATAACTTTTCTTGTGATCCCCTTTCAATGTAATGAATTTTTCATGAACCCCTCTTATTCTTGCCAGCCCTCCAGACATAAATAATGAATGGTTAATTAGATATTAATAAATAATCATGTCAAATGAATCTAAATTTAAAACTTGATTGATCAATAGTCCTTTCCCAACGATTTCAGTACATACCATTGTGAACTTAGCTATGTACTAATAATCTGATACAATGGACTTTGGGATGATTAAACAATAAAGCAAAGAAGAGTTGTTGATTAAACAATAGATAGTTTACATAATAAGACCACGAAGAAACTGCTCCCTCGGGCTTCTCGTTGAGACTTAAGCCTTGAATGAAAATGTTTGATAAAAGGTCCTCCCCTATACACACACATACCACAGCCACCGCATCTAGGCCTGTTTGCTTTTTCAAACCCTCCTTATTAAACATCTGCTTAATAACTCTCGAAGAAAACGAAGATAACCCAGATAACGAAGTTCATGTGAACGTGGTACCATGTGATACATCTATGACGCGATCTCCTTACCAATCTAGACACTCCATCTTGCTTTACAGTGAACTGCAAGTCAACGTTACAATCAAGAATATGGGTGTCAAAATTCACGTTCACAAACCAAGAGATTCTCGTACAAATGTACTGGTTAGAGTCGGAACAAGAACAAGGGTCCGAAGCCGCCATCTTGGACATTCCTCTTACAACTGGGCTCCCTGTGGTAAAATTATTCCAAATCGAGTTCTCTGATTGGATAAGATCTGTATGATTCCACCAATGAGAAGCCAGTTAGTGTAGCTAATTTATATATTCAAAATGGCGGCTGTACTGGCAAGAAGCGTTAAAAATCTATTTTCTAGTTTTCGTTCAAAAAATAGGTTAATTAACGCAAGAAATTGTCTTGGAATACAACGATTTTATAGTTCAGCTAGTGGTGTTGAAGCAGAAAGAGAAGAATTTCGTCTAGAATATCTCAATGGTCCGCAAGAAGGTAAAGAAGTTACATTGTACTTGTTTGGAAAGTATAAGTGTACTTTAACCTTTTGCATTTGTGTAATCCTTTTGTCTATTTTACAGGTATTGCTTTATTTGTGTTCAATAGACCTGAAGCTAAGAATGCAATGAATAAAAACTTTTTACAATTGGTAGGTTAACACATATAAACTTTGGTGACACATTAAGAGACAGCTCACTGTATGAAGACTAAGGTTTTCTGGCAATAAGAGAAGGACAAACCCCATTTCTTCTACCATCCAGCGTAGAGCAGATTTTGTATGAGTGGGAAATGATGAGGCAGGTTTACTGTCGTACTATAACTGCACCATACTTTACCATAATGGTAACTTAGAGTTGTGATTGGGTGATTCACATAAAAACAATTGGAAGCCATTTCAGTGTTACAGCATACCGTACTGTGTATGTGCTGCAAGTCAGCACTGTATGTTTCCCACTCACACGAAAACTGCTCTATTAAAGTGCAATGTTTAAATCACTCCTTTGTCACTCTGACCCTGTATGCACAGAAAAACTCCTCTTTCTTGGCATTCCTCCATTCAAATATTAAAAATCATTTAAATGCTAGGATTAAACTATTAAAACATATTCTGGTAATTTTCAATGTGCTTTCTAGTCATCAAACTTGCCCACAACCTGACCTCCACCCGCAACTCTCTAAGTTCCCCATGGCGATGAGATGCAGAATTTTGCCTGCAATATTTATTACTAATTTCTGATGTGTTATTTTCTAGTTTCTTGATGCTTTGGCATGTGTCAAACATGATAAGAATGTACGTGCTGTTATCCTAAAGAGTGATGCTCCAGGTACATCACAACATAATTCTCTTTTTCAGTCAAAACATTTACTAATAAAAACAGGTTGATGTTAAATTTTATAGGTATATTTTGTGCTGGTGCTGATTTGAAGGAAAGAGCCAAGATGAAACCTGAAGAGGTTGCACCCTTTGTGTCAAGTGCTCGAGGGGCAATAAATGATCTTGGTAACTTGGCTATGCCGACTATTGCAGCACTGGATGGACATGCTATGGGTGGGGGATTGGAGATAGCATTAGCCTGTGACTTTAGGATTGCTTCAAGTAATGCCAAAATTGGACTGACAGAAACTAAACTTGCTATCATCCCTGGAGCAGGTACTAAAAAATTCATTTTCCAAGATGCACAAGTGCTTTCATGAAATATTACAGGCAGACATAGCCAAACATGCCTGTAAACTGCAATCAAAGATTAGAAAAAAGGAATTTTGAACTGCAGGGCACTGTTAGCAACTTTATTAATAGAAGAAACAATTTGGACATCAAGTAATAAGTCAATCAGGGGAAAGAGAGTTTCATTCAATATCCAATTCCAAAAAGTGGGTTGAAAAAATGAGGTGCAGCAGACTTCAAGGTGTTTGGATAGAGGATGAAACACTCTTTCAGGTGTTTGATCTAGCTTCTCAAACCATGGATAATTCTAGGAGAAAATCAAAGCCAAAGTTGGCCAAATTTTATACTAATTAAGATCATGTATCCAAACCATTGTCATGGTAGTGATTTACTTTGTTTTAATTATTCATGAGTTTGAGAATGAAATATGAAAGATAAGAGAGAGGATAAGTTATATCTCTCTTTTAATCTGGAAAGAAAAGTGGAGGATCTGTGCTTGGCTGGGCATCTGGGAATATGAAGACCTTCTTAATCCCTTAGCCACTTCCTGCAATTTTGCATGCTATGATCTTTTCTCATCATGAAAAAAGATCATGACGATGACCTTTTTTACTCCTGTAATAAGGCTGTCCTTCTTTCACTCCTCATTTTTCCATTCTTATCCCTCCTGTTCCATAAAGCAGGCATCACCAGGCTCCTCAAAATGTGCTAAGGTTTTAATATTTCTAAAATCAAACACCAGATGAAAAGAAAGGAAATAAAGTAGGAATAGAAAAGAAAATTATAGACTATGAGCAGCTCCTCTATTTCCCTGTCTCATTTTTGATTGCTGATAAGCTGTGTCCACCCCCAAGGGTTTCTTTAACTCACAGAAAATACACACAGTAACCCAGTGACCAAGAAAAATAGAGATTGCTCATAGTCTAAGAAAATTATTTATTCAATCATCTATTGTATTATTAAGTAAATTTAATTAACAGACGTTTCTAATGCTTACAGGTGGAACTCAACGGCTACCAAGATTGGTAGGAATATCCAAAGCCAAAGAACTGATATTCACTGGGAAAGTAATGAATGGCTTAGAGGCTGCTGAAATAGGTTTAGTTGAATATGGTGTGCAGCAAAATGATGAGGGAAATGCTGCTTACCAGAGGGCTCTTTGTTTGGCTGAAGAGATTCTTCCACAAGGCCCAGTTGCAGTCAGGATGGCTAAGCTAGCCATTAATAGAGGATTAGAGGTAAGAAAAAAAAAGTTCAGTTCTTGTTATGCTATGCAGGGAAAGATGTTCATGATGAACAACAGAGACAGTGGAGCAATAGACCTAATCAGCTAACGCATTGCTATGTACGTTTTGACCCAATTCAAAACCTCTGGGAATAAGAATTTTTGTTCTTGCATTTTCACATGCTATGCAAAAACAAAAGACAAAGAATCTTATTCCCAAAAGATTTGAATTGGGTTGAAACGTACATAGCAATGCATTAGCCGATTAGGTCTATTCTAAAAGTGGGGAGGGGGCATTGTAGCTTAGTAAATCCTAACCACTTTGAAACATCACCCAATAAACTCAGTTGGTAGTTCAAGCCCTGGCTGGACCAACACTCAGAGTCTTAAAATAACTGAGGAGGTGCTGCCTTTGTCATTGCATCCGTGCAAATGGTTACACCTTTAAGTCTTCTCAGATAAGGGGATTAAACCATAGGCCCTGTCTCCCATCCCTTCCTTAACCTGTAAATGGGGGACATTAAAGAACCTGTTGAAATATTCGTATAAGAGTAGGGGATTGTCTCCTGATTCAACAGCCTACACCAATGGAGGCATAATCTACTAATACTAAATATCCACTACGATTGTAAAGTGCTGTAAGTACCTCATATTTATAATACAGCATGCATGTCATTCTGGTAAAAAGTGGGAGGGGACCTTTGGTACCGTTATCCTCCTGACTCCCCCATCCCTGATGTATCAGGAGCTGATCCAGGATTTTTTCTAGAGGGGGTGCACTTGTAGTATCCATAGTGTTTGCAAGTGAAAGGAGCACATATTAGGAGTTGGTAGAGACACTGTCTTGCCCTTAGGGGTAGGGGGTGTATACCCAAACACCCTCGCCATAAATCTGCCAATCAGTGTTCTTCCTTCACGAGTTACATCGCTGAGGCCATGTTGGTATTTTTAAGAAACTATTTCTCACTAGTTCCTTTTGTCTGTACCACTAACATGGCTATTGTGCCTTTTTTTGGTATTCTTTGGCTGTGAACTTAATGATGGACTAGAGCGATAGACCTCTTTACTTTGGGTGTAATGTTTTCCCATTTCAGACCACGTGTCATTCTCTTGGGAATAAGATCATTTGTTCAGGGTTCATAGATATGAATGCGGCTTCTTAGAAACAAAGGGATAAAACCCAAGGGAATGACACGTGATCTGAAATGGGAAAACATTATACACCAAAAGTGAAGAGTTCCATTCAATTTATTACGTCAAGCAATATTCTGGTTAGATTTAGCGATGTTATTATATGTCATTTTAGGTGGATTTGAATTCTGCCTTATCAATAGAGGAGATGTGTTATGCTCAGGTCATTCCTACTAAAGACAGACTGGAAGGGCTTCAAGCATTCAAGGAAAAACGACCACCCAATTATACAGGACAGTAAGAATGTGCAATAACACCCCTGTTTTTAACTTATTTTTTAAAAAAGTGATACATTCGGAAGTCTGTACCAGTGATGTAATATAGCACGCGCTCTGATTGGTTAAATTAGCGCATGCGGGCATGCAGCAAAACTTCGATGGAGTGACGCTGATGTGCTCAAGAAGTGATTGATGAAGTTTCAGCGCGCGTTTTCTGTGATTATTGCGTGTAAAGCCTTGTCCACATGTCTAGCCTTGTCTAGCGTCGTAATCGTAATCGTGAGCAGCATTCAAACCCAGTGTGAACTCAAAAATCGCGGTATTAAGCGTCGTCGTACGTTGCATCTTTAGAGCGTCGTAATCGTATAAAAGCTTTTGAGGGAATTCCATATTCACGCATCGCAATGGGTTGTGCTAGAGTTCTTCTTAATATGAGTAATTCTTATTATGAAATCTCTTTAACCCCGACCGTCCGACAGTCGATCTTTTAAAAGTGCTTATCTGCACAACACGCCGACAGTCCGTGCTGTGGCAGTGCCGGACAAGTTGCGCAAACTAGAGCATTAGTGAATGGCCAATCAATTCATGGTTCCAGCTCAAACAATTGCCAACCCAATCACTGTAGTTCTGGCTTTCCCAGTGGAATACATCTTGTCCCACAAACGCCATCGTAAATCGCATGTTTTCACCAAGGTTTCCTGCATTGCACGAATTTAATTCTCAAATTTCTAGAGACCGATAAAAATCCTAACAGAATGTACGAATCCGTTTGCGATCAGAATCTCAGGTGTGCAGTTTTCTAGCAGACTACGTTTGGCTTGTGGGACATAGCAGCAGCAACAGTAACTTTTAACTAACTGTCTATTAGGCACTATACTTCCAGACGTGATACTGAAGCGTCGTATGGCAGGGCGAAAGCATTTACGGGTCAGCTGGAGATTTCGGCTCCAACACCGCTATCCATAATGACTAATCAGGGAGCTCGGCCGAAGCCTCAGGGGAGGGGTTAGTCGACCCCTAGACCATGGAAGATTAACCCCTTGCTGTGAATCTCGTCGCAGTTGATTAGACCCAGAAACCCCTAATAGGCGACTTCCCAGTTCTCGAAAATGATGCATGAAGGCGAGGTTTCGTGCGAAATCACGCTTGGCGACGCGAAACGACTGACATTTCTTTGACTGAAACGTTTATTTTTACAAGTGAACTACGAACATCATAGAGAAAAGAGTGACAACAGAACAAGTCAGTCGTTTCACGCCACAAAGTGTGATTTCGCACGAAACCTCGGACTCACAGGCATGAATGAACAGTCCTTTACAAGCTTGAGCTCTTTTCGCATTTATTTTTACAATTATGAACATGTTTCGATCAATCCTTATCGAGTTCCAGCTTCGAAAAGAGAGCTATTTTATGTTTCACAATGATGCTATAACCCGCTCTAAAGTCACGTCCTCGAGAAAGAACAATTTGACTTAAATGTAAAAATGACATACCATTATTATGTTCGAATTTTAGACTAACATTTTACATGTAAGTTTGTCTTTGGCCCGGCATTTGAATTTATTTAGAATATCAATACATCAAAAAAAGGTCTTTGTTTTGTACAAAAATAAATGAGGTCTATCCGAAAATTGTCAGCAACGAAAAGCTCTAAGTTATCTTTTATAGAGATGATTTCGTATGAGCGGAAATCACGCTGCGTTCTGACTCTCAAATGGCTTCTTTTCTGGACCAATCAAAATGCGAGGAAATGCATTCCAACCAATCACAATGCCCGAGGTCGAAAACCATTTGAGAGCTGCAGTGCTGTATTTTCCCGCCGCGAGAGGCAAACGCACGGCGGTGACTCCTAAATGGCTTTTTCCTAAATCAATCAGGAAACGACAAAATACACCTCAACCAATCAAGTGAGAAGCCTTTCGGGAGTCGTAGTACTGTAAGGTTTCCATTCATATGAAATTTGCTGGAAGATTCTAGTGTATTCTGTACCGTTACACCTACTGCTATCTATTGGTTTTTCTTCTAACGCTTTTCTTTTCTTTCGCAGAAAGAAATTCCCTTCTTTTTTCACTGACCGTAGACTTGAAAATATATTTGAGTTTCAACACTATTTCATCTGTAGAAATAATAAAAATAACACGAAAAATTAGTCTAATGACAACCAGTGACGTCAGAGTCGTCACGCAATTGGAGTAAAGTATTGCGTGACATCTGGGTATTAGGAGACTACGGCATGGGTGGTCCATATTGTATTTAAGCATGCGTACACTGCATCCAGTAAGAGAAGGAAATCTAAAGTTTTCCAATTTCGTTCCCAGAGACGCGGCTCTTTCTTACTGCGCATGCTCGACGAAATGTTTGAACTCCAAGCCGAAAGACCCAGAATCTCGGTATTCATGCGCAGTAGGGCTAAGATGAAAACAATGGTTTGAACGTCTTACTCCGAATGTTTCCAATACGATAGACCGTGAGAATGAATGCATTTGATTGGCTGGACTTGTTTGAATGAAGTCAGCCAATCACATGTGATCATTCTCGCGCTCTTTCGTGGCGGTAAGGAGTTTTGATTGTTTTTAATGAATGTAATTTTTTACTTCAGATTTCTTTTTAATAGCCAATCACATAGCAAGAAATATTGGAATTTTCCAGAGCGAAGAAAAGCGGCTCTGAGAACGAGATTGGACGTTTCCGTGCAGAAAAATGAAAATAATATTTCAAAATATTCCTGTTCGTACCTGCAACTGCATTGTCTGCTTCAAAATCGTGATGCTTGAAATCATGAGAATTGTTACTGTAGTACCAGATACGAAATGCTGTTCTACCTCCGTTTTTCCAATCTGTCACTTCACAGTCAGCAATGTTCTCCATATCGTAAGAAACCTTACAACACAAAATAAGCAGCATTAAAATTATAGAGCGGAATTCGTATTAGTGGCAAACGATACGGCGGATTCGTACGTATTTTACCGTAACGGTAACGCGTTGTGATTGGATGATTCACACGAAAACAATGGGAAACCATTTCAGTGTTAGCATACCGCACCTTGTACGTACCGTAAGTCAGTACTGTACCTTTCCACCGTCTTCGCATAGTCTAAATTGGGTTCAAGCCAGAAATCTAAATTTAGACCGCTGGCTTGAACCCGCTCCAGATTGTAATCTGTCCAATCCAGCACTATCGTTGTGTAGAGCGTCCTCACAGAGTGTAAATAGCAAAAAAAAGGTAGAACTGACGAGCGAAATCACTTCGTGGCGTACTGGTTAGGTTTAGGGTTAGTGGTTGGGATAGCGTATATTAAGGGTTCACTGGTT
>JAAAQI020171446.1:5629-41175 GCA_011800005.2 Stichodactyla mertensii
CAGAGTGATTCTTAAATGGCCTCCCAGTACTGCAAGCGGAAGGTGTGCGATTATTTGATTGGTACCGGCTTTAAGCCATTTATGAGTCACCTACGGTATATTTTCCACTTTTTTCCCGACGGTCGGAACTGTAGCCATAGAACCTACCGTAGTTTTTCTCTTTTTTTCTTACCTGACATTCAGCACTACAGTACCAGGCTCCTTGACATCCAGAACACAAGAAAGAGGCATCACGTTTGCACACGGAACACAAATTAACGCTCTCGTCGTCAGGTTTACCACGTGTCTCGCCCTCTCGAGCCACACCCTCTGGCCTCTCTTTGGTGTTGGTAAATCCAGGCATGTGATTGGACCCCGGAACTTTTGCCTGCATTCGGTTGATTTCTTCCCTCGCTCGTATCGCGAGTTCACGTTCTCTAAGCCACACCGCCTCACGCTCGAGCATGGAGCTGGCGGTTTTATTCGGAAGGTGAAGATCAAGTGGACGACCAATGCGCTGTTCTATGGATCCTTTAGGAGAAGGATGGCGGTCATCTTTATTTTTACCATCAAACGTGTTGCTTGGATGAGGAGCTAAATGCGGTGCGAGTGAAGACGATGAAGGAATGTGCTCATCGTTTGACATGCGCATTCTCTTCGCTCTCTCGAAGTCAGCCAAGCGTCCAAAAGGAGGTGAAGTCAGATGTCTTCCAGGGAGACCAAACGGTCCTTCTAGTTCTCCCGCGTCGCGTTTTCTCTTTCTTTCTTCGGCGAGTCTTTCGAGAGCAACGTATCGTTCCCTCTCGAGCATTATACGCTCTCGTTCACGAAGCGCTGCCATTTCCTTCTCGCGGTCACGAGGCCCGAGTTCTCGGTTGAGTACTAAAGGATTTACTTTCTCTTTAAGCTCCGCCTGAAGCAACCTGCGATTGACGTCGATTTGTTCAAGGCTCAGTCGATGGCGTTCTTTTTCGCGCTCCCTTTCAATCTCCTGTGTTCAAACAAAATAACAACAAAAAATAGATTAAATTGAATTTCACTCTTATTCTTGAGAAAGAATTTTCATTCTGCCCCAAGATCAATTACTGTGTTTGCTAAGATTTTCTCCGCTCTGTTCGTTCTGAAACCTTGGCAGTTTAGTATAACTAACATTGATGGATTTCCGCTGGACGGCTAAAATCAATAGACAAAACTCTGCCGGCAGTGCCGGAACAGTGGAGGAATATGAAATCCATTGACAACTTAAGTGTTCCCTGTTGAAAGTGCTTTCCAATTTACAAGACAAAAAGGAAAACACATCTTTAGATTGATGAATGTCTCTTTCTTCCTTCCGGACAAGAAAAGCCTTTTATAAGAATTATATTAAAATAACTAACGAAATGTCACAATATTGCACGCGTGAAGCCAAAAATTTTTTCTAATCATTGGAGACTGGTTTTTAAATTTGAAGTTCATTTCAATTTAATGCTAAGCTAAAAAATGATGATGACAATAACATATGATGCCAGTGATCATAATGCCAGTGACGATAATAATAAGCATTATAAGAACTAGGTGGGATTCTGTGAATTTAACCAATATAAGGAGATAAAATCACTTCAATATATTCAACTCCAACTAACATAAAGCATTATTTCAATATTGTTTCTGAGCATGCAGCGAGCGTAAATTTTGGCCGCGAACCTTACCGTTCTTAGATGTGGTGGTACATCTTTATCTAGGTCCTTGCTGTGTGGTAGAGATTTGCCCTGAGCAGCTGCGGCCAGTCGATCCATAGCCTGCCTAGAAGCCACTGACATGGGATACCCTCTTGAAGGTGAATGGCTACGCGGATCGGTTAATGACCGAGACATTTCAATGTGGAATCTGTCATGAAAATGTTTGTCAGCGGGATGAAGAGACTTGTTTACTGAGTGGCTCGAAGCGATTCTACCAAGGAGTTCTCGGTGAGAGCTCTCGCCCACGCGAAACATTTCTTGGCGTCTTTGCAGATCATGAAGAGCGGCGGCCCTTAAGTCTAGACGATGATCGGGCCTAGAAGGATCTAACAAGCGATCTGGATGCATGTCTCTTCGAGAAAACGGCGGAGATCGTTCACGAGGCATTCCCAGAGTTGACTTGAAGTGTTTTTCTGACTCCACTCCTCTCAGAATTTGATTTTTAATTCTGTCTCGTTCCATTCCCAAGCCCCGCATGCCTTCACGATCAGCCATTGTTCGTTTCTCTTGTTCTTTTTCTCTCATTTGTTCGAGGCTTCGCCTACGATCTAAAGCATTCATGGCTTGCTCCTCGCGAAGCTCGCGTTCCCTAGTTTCGGAGTCAGTGCTCCTTCGAGTCCCTTGTTCGCGTTCCTCTCTGTTAAGCCCCTTGCGTTCTTCCTCTGACATTTTACGATGCTCGTCTAAGCTTCTTAGGCCGGGGCCAAGAATGGACGAGTTACCATGACTACTAAGCAGACGCACATCAAATTCTTTAGACGATCTTGAAAGGGATGGTATTCCTTGATCACGTGACTGAGGCATTTCTCGGTCCTCGAACAGCTTTGCTGGTGGTAATCCAACGCTCTCTTTTGAAGACATCTGCCGGAGTAACGCAGGATTATCTCTCAATACCATCTCCTCTCGTCTTTTCTGTTCGCTCAAACTCCGTAATGCTAACGCGTCGCGCTGGTCTTCCAATGAGCGCAGTCGAGGGGGACCAGATTTCAACGTTTCTGGCAGAAAGGCACTTCTTTCACGCTCTTCAACACGCGGAAACTCGCGTTTGTCGGCTTGAGATACGACAGCTGGCTGGCCACGTGAAGTAGTAAAAAGCGTGGTGTCTTTAGGGTGGATCAGTCCCGGTTTACTATGACTAGATGGCGGGGAAGAAAACCCCGAGACCATGAAATCCCCAGGAAAAGGCCGGTGTTTGATTGAAGACAAAATACTATCAGGAGGACCCTTATTTAATTCTTGTTCTCGCCGTCTGTTTAAATCTGACAATGTCAAGGGTTGAGGCAGTGATCTTCGTTCCGGTAGAAACAGCCCTGGCGCTAATGTGTCTCTCGAGGACCTCTCAGGAGAGCTATCAGTTTTTTGCCTTGGTGAGAGAATAGGCTCCATTCCTGATCTTCGAGCTTTTTCTTCTTGAATGCTGTCTATATCGGAAAATCCCTGCGTTGGTCTTCCACCAAATTGTTGTAGGTGTGAGAGCATGAGAGGCGGGCGCATGCCAGGGACATGTGCGATTGGTTTCACGACTTTAGATGGTTGTGGAGATGTTTTCTCTTGGTTTGACTGAGAATCAAGTTCGCGGATCTTAGGCGATTCCTTTCCCTGCCGGCAAAGTTTGCAATCTGAGTTTGGGCAGTGCCCTTCCCGGTGCTCTCTTGCAAGGATTTGAGAAATGTGGTCATGCCCGTGCGGACTAAATGCTGCCATTGACGGGTGATGAGAGGGAAGGCCCAAAATGCCTGGCGGAAGACCTCTAGTTGGCGAGCCATGGAACGGGCAGTTCACGTCACGCTTGCACGGCCCTGGCTTCATGCCCGGGGGAAAATGATGATGACAAGATGCTGATGGGTAACGGTTGCTAGGCGGCAAGGGTCCGCTGAATAACCCTCCTGTAGAAAATGGAGGATTGTGGGTAATCAGATGTGGAGTGAAAGTCCGCGGTGAATATGGTTTCATATGTGGTGATGTCGGTCCAAGACTCGGGGGCAACGGTAGACCATTAGCATCGTGCATAGGTACAACAGGAATGAGTATAGCAGCTCGATGATGAGGTCCCACGGGGCGAGAACTAGTTATTTCTTTACCAGTCCCCGGTAGAGTCGGGCTGACTGATTGCACCACTTTCTTGGGTGGTGGAAATGGTAAGCTCTTTTTTGGCGGGGAGAAACTCGATAATTTTGGTGAATGACTGTCCTCTTTTGACGAGAGCTTTTCTGAAGTAAACGACGTAGTGGTAACAGGACTGCTGGAAGACTTTGACGTCTTTGAATCATCAGCAGAATCTTGTTTCTTCTTTTCTTCATCATCGTCAATAATTTCAATCGGACTAAGCTGTTTTCTCGCGCCTTCGCTGTCTTTTGGAGTTTTTTCACTGTCATTACTCGGCTCTTCCTGAGAATTCGTTTCTTCAGATTCTTTGGTCGTCTTTTCAGGGACTATTTTCTTCAGCTTCGGTATTGGTTCCAGGGAGGAATGTTCCTTCGATTGCAGCTTGTGCTTCAAGGTAGGAGGTATCAACTTGCTGTCGTTGTTGGCGCTGTCTCCAGGAGAAGCCGGTTTGAGTTTTGGAGGCGTACGCGGAACATTGGGTGGGAAACTCCTGCGAAGAAAGCTTCGATGAAGTTCAGATTGAAAGTCGTCCTTGAGTGGACTTGGAGGATCATCCCTATTTGGTTCTGCACTGTCTGATAAGCTTTCCTTTGACGGCGGTTTATCTAGCGCGTTCGACTCTGCCTCAGCGGCGAAAGGTTCTTCCAGTGAACTAGCCGGTAGCTCTTCATTTAGGTTCAACTCTTCTTCGGAGTTGCCTTCGGGGTTATCTGAGTTTTGATTTGAATCTGTTTTTAGCGCTTCTTGTCCAAGCTTTTTTTGTTGTAAGAGTCTCTCTACCAACCAGTTGTGTCTTGGTAGATCACGAGCGAAGCGGTTTTGACTCACCAAGTGCGGTGGAGTTGCGCGCTCTTTTTCTCTTTCGCGCTCCACACTCCTTCTCTTTTGCCTGGCTGCTATTCGCTTGTCTTTTCTAGCTCTTTCTCTTCTTCCCTGTTCTTCTAGTTGTTGTCGCTCTGTCTCTGTCAAGGAAAATATTTCCTGACTAGCGTCCTCTGTATCTGAATCTTGATTCTGTAAACTTTGAGGTGAAAGTTCATCCTTATGAATGTCATCAACATCTTTCGTCTCGTCAGCGTTTCCCTCTTCTCTCTCCTCTGGCGTGAGCTCGTTTTCTTGCACGTTGCTCGATTCAACCGCAGTAGAATCATCATTTTTGCCATCAGTACCAGACAGCACATTCTTGGGACTTTGAGATTTGCTTCTTGAAGCATTCTCTTTACTCTCTGTCCTATTATTTTTTAAGTCGTAGTTCAAGCTCTCTTGTTCATCGCTGTCACTGTAAAGTTGTTTTGACTGCTTGCTAGCTTTGGGTGGTCGTCCAACTCTACGGCCCGACTTACTCCGCCTGGGCTGTCTCTGTGGCGAGCTAGTTGTCCTGACTGCAGCTTTGTTGCTTTTCACTTTTTTTCGTGTTTTTCGCTTCACTTTTGACTTCCCCGACGATGCTACGGGCTCTGAATCGCTTAACTCTTCCGCGTCAGACATTCCTTCGTTATTCGATACATCCGTGTCCTGTCCCAATGAAGCATTATCAATTTCTTTGTTGCTTTCCAGCTCCTCGATGACGTCATCGTTGTCAGGTGGCAATGTCTTATCAAAAGCCACGTCAGAAGATTGCTTTCCTTCGCCAAACTGCGCAGGCGCAATCTTTTTGCTCGCAATATCTTCTGCATATTTGATGGTGTTTTCAAGTTCATTGCAAGGCGAAGAGCTTCCATCCATGTCTTTGTCGTCATCACTTTCTCCCTTATTTGCCAACGAATGTTCACACTGCATATTCGGTTCATCGATAATCAGCGACATTTTCGATGTTTTGATAATGCTGTGATCTGATTGGCAATCCAACTTCAAACCCGTGCTCTCATTACCGTTGATTTTACTATACAAGTTAGAACCACCGTCATCCATTGACCCCTCTTGAGTCGTACACTCACAAGTATCCTCAATGATGGGATCCTTGGGTAAACTTGTACCACTGACCTTTTCAAGTGGTTTATCGGACGATTGTTCGTCCTCTTGCGAATCAGATAAACTCCTATTAGAAACAACTTGCGATTTTGAAGAAGCATTATTTAAGTTTTTCAAGAGGCCAGAGGGTTCATTATCGCTCGTAGTCAGCTCGTCATCCGTAACATTTTCAAAATCAGGAAGTCTAACCTTCCTATTGAGTTCCTCTTTATTTGCCCTGTCGGTACACGAAGAAGCGAGACTCCCTCTCGCAAGTTCAGCGTCGTACTTTTCTTCATCACTTCTTACTTCTAGTTGACTTTCGTTGACAAATTCAATTTGTTTTGCTTCCTTAATTGAGCCCTTGCTTAAAATACGTTCGAACAAAGACTCATTTTTACTGTTGTTTCCCGTACTGCTCGTTTGTTCTTCTTCTCTGCGAGATTCTGCGGGAGACTGGTCTCCGGAGCTGACAGCCGAAAAGCTACCGTAACATTTTTCGTACATTGTTAATCCACTCTCCTTTTCGTTGTTGCAATCCTTCTTCTCCATATCGTCGCTCCCTTCAAACTGCTCTTGAGCAGAATCGCTATCATTTTCCTTTTTATCTGTAATGTCATAATTGTTCGTTATTTGTTCCTTCTGAAGTAGCTGGGCGCGAGCAATATCCTCGCTTAGCAACCTTTTCTGTCGGGCTAAATCCTGAGTAAGACGTTGTTTCTCTCTCGGCGCGTCTCTTCGGTGAGATTTCATCACCGCTGGCTGTTTGTTTGAAAAACTTTCTGATGATTTTTTGGCTGGGTTAGAATTAGGACTGGCAGCCGAATCCTTGTTCGATTGTGATCTATCACTTCCAGAGCTATCGACATCTTCACCGTGTCTGTTATTACGGCTGGGAGAGTTATATCGTGGATAACTGGCACGATGTTGCATCTCAGTGCTGTGCTTAGAGTAGTGCTTTTTAGAATTAGCATCCTGTTCGGTCTCGCGTTCATCGTGGTGATCACGTTCACGGCTTGAGTTTCTATTGGGAGATCTTCCAACTCCTCGGCCACGTTTGTCATTGATGTGTTTTTTATGACTAAATGGCGGCCTTCCCCTCTGTCGATGACCCTCTCGATGCTGTGAAGGCGATGTGTAGTAAAAGCCAGACATGGTTTGGCTGACGGGCCTCTTGGCCAACAACCCGCGGTCTTCAACCGAACTCAAAGAGTTAGCAACACTGTTTTCTCCTCTGATCTGAAACACATTTCAAAAAACACTGTTAGAAAAATACCTAGTCTGACTGAAATAGTGCGCGCATTATCCTGCACATTGGCGCTTGGGCAGACTACAACTGACAGTTCACGACCTCAGAAACATCTTGCTCATGAAGAAAGATAAACATGCGGTTAAGCTGAAGTGGACTAGGGTTTTAAACATTCCAAAAATGCTTCCAAAATAAGACCAGTTAACACGTAGTTTATATATAGAGTTAACGAGGATTAATACCTTTGATTGATATGGAGATTATTATATAGCGATATCTCAGCGAGCTTCATGAGACTGGTGTCGCGCGGCTCTCAAATTAAAGAGCTCCATTTATTGACGTCATTTGTTAATCTATCTCACTCCAGCACTGACCTATTCCAACTATTATAATTCTGCGGTTATGCACGGATTCTCCTCGGGACAACTTCAAGATAAAGTTTATTGATAAAAAAAGATAAACCCATCGCGATTGATTTTGGCCGACTGAAGTGAAATTCCGGTCTAATCAACGGCAAAGTGCAGGCAACCTTTTTAATGACTTCTCATTAACGAAACCTTGTTCCTGGGTTTTTAACTTGGGCACAAAACGATCAAAGAAACCGGTAATTACAATCAAATCTAGCATCAAGATCGATGTATTTTCAGTTTGATGGGTAAATATTTCGTAATAAAGATTCATTTGCTGTGAGAAAACGAATCGTAATATTATGATAATTGTCACGCGAGAACTTCGATTTTCTTCTCTCTCTCTCTCCTTTTTTCTTTTTTCTTTTTCTTTTTTTTCTTCTTTCCTTATTTTCTTGTGCCGAGCGTCAGTCTTTTTAATAGATTTTTTTCAATTATTTTTGTGTTGGTTAGTTCGTGTGTCAAGTCACTAAAATTATTAGTATAGTATAATGATCTTTTGTCCACGCGCAGCTCACTATATAAGCTACGGAAAACGAAGAGTAAATCATGGAGAAGTAAACACTGAATGGACTTGACTTACAGGATGTGATCTGCGTCTTCTTAAAGGCTCGTTCTTCTTGTCTTTCTCTTCAAATGGATTCTCTAAGTAAGGACAAAATGCTCCAACTGTACAATACGCGCACATCCAAGGTGCATCTATTTGTAAAGCTTTGGCGGGAATTGATGGCTCGTGACACTTTTGGTGATATCCTGGAAACCAGACAACGCGGGAAAAAACACACAAAATCAGTATTAAACCCCCAGAGACAAACATCGCAATATACTGCAATATAATAATACGAAATAAACCCAACACCAAAATAAGTAATTTTTAAACAATAAGACATTATATTTTATGCTCGGCATGTAAATTTGCTTTAGGGCTGGTTCCAACAGGGGAAAAAAGCACTTGATTGTTTTGTTAGTTCAGATTGTCCATGTACTGTTGGAGCTTTGGTTCTTAGTGTACTCGTTTATTGCTGTGTTTAGAAAGCTGGCAAGAACAATGAAGTTTCGAGTTGCACTCAAATCAATACTGGGGTATCTTAGGCTCTCGTACGTCACACCAACAAAGAATAGCAAACAAATAATGGACGGATAAGAATAGAATGGTGGCACTTTCGGTGACATTCTATATAACGAAGACAGGAGGGTTGAAGAATGGTCAAACACAAAGCACTACTGTGCTGTTAGTCTGTGGGCGAAGTAATAGTCTGTGTTTGCTCACGTGGGAACCTTTTTTAGTGCCTCACAGACGGACAGACAGACAGAGACGCTAACAATGTGCTCTGTGATAAGATAAACGAATGAGCACCTCTCGCGCGCGCTCACAAAAAAAAAAGAAAGAAAAAGAAAAGAGAGAGAGGAAGCAAGAGAAAGAAGTAAAAAAAAAAAATTTTTAATTCACAAACAAATAACAAAGAAAACAAAGCATTTTGAATGCACCTGGCATCGACCTTGGCAGAATTACTTCCAAGCTAACGGCCTAAGCACGCACTAGACGAACTGATCAATATAACTGACTGGTGAATGCCAGAAACAGGGTAATATAGTCTGTAGTTATCAACAAACAGCACTATATTTACATAACCCATTAAAAATATTATCTACTCTGGCTACTGGCTCACTTCTAACCTATTAACTACTTTACATAACTTTGCATAAACAAAAACTGACTGAAATTCCAGTTTTTCTTTGTTGGGGATGAGGGAATGGTTTTCTAAATCACAGGCAAAACTCAAAAGGTTCGACTTTTTGAAAAATAAATATAAAAACAATTCGTAAAAATAAAAACGATAAAATTGAAGGGGAAAAATATAATATACTGACGGTTAAGATATTAAAGCGAAAACTATAGCCCCCAAACCTGACCTGGTTCCAGGATATGATAATAATTGAAAAATGACTGACGCAAAAAAGGGAGATTGAGAATTTTCCTTTCAATGTGTAGACGAATACATCAGGAGACGCCAGGAGGAGACTATAACAGAAATGGTGTACGCCATGCAAGAATGAAGAAGTCAACAACGTATGTATAAAAGAAAAGAAAAGAAGAAGAGAGAGACGAAATTATGGATAGAAAAAATAATACACTCGAGGAAGACGACAAAAGTGACTAACTTGACTGAAGATTATTTCAAGCCTTTCTAGTTGAAAAAGCCCTGAGTAATTTTCTTAAAATAACTGAAATCAGTAAATTTGCTACATAAAGATTGATTATTTTTCGGGTTTATGAATGTTTGCGTGGAGAATTTAGGAGGGTTTGAAATTAAAAAGAATAAATCAATGGACTATGAAATTTCAAAGAAATACTAATAAATTAGAAGGCTGAGAGCCTCAATTTATCCGTTTTAAGGCAGTGTTTTCTTTCGCTCGCGTCACCTGGCAAGCACTAACTGGGAGAAAAGAATTTCTCGTTAATATGAGAGAGATGACGCGTAGATGAAGCCAAAAGAAAAATCTTGGTATAAAATACTTAGTGGTATCCTTCAAATATCTATTATTCGGCTCTTTACTCTTTATTAACCATCTCCGAGCGTGATTAATGAACTCCAGTGACACGACCACCACTTATTTCTCACAGGCTTGTGTTTGCATTCAAAACAAAATGGCTGTCGTCGATTAGAAGCGACAAAATGAACCAAGACTAGTCGAGCAAACCGAACGATTTTGAGCCCTGAAAGAATTTATGTCTGGCAGGACATTTTGGCTAAAAGAAATTATCAAGTAACAAATCTAGTGGGAAACAAAATCTCCAAAACTACTAACTCTTACGCTTAATTTAAACTTCTATCAACAATCTTCATTTTCGTCGGTTCGAGCGGACATACCTCAAGTTATATTCCTATATCGTACACAAGTGAAAACTTTTCTGCCGTACGTTAGATGTGGAGTCAGAAAACTCGACAACTAAAGGCAGTTTGTGAAGTCTGGTTTCTCATTCTTGAATTTTCTGTAAGTTGATGGTCGCCAACGGAGAGTTGAATAGCAACAACGATTGATCGTCTGCGAGCAGCTGAAAAAACAGCCTGGAATCTTTCAGAGCGACATAATTTCGTTCAATTACTGACCATTTGGAAAACAATAGCAGAACAACAACTGCGTAAACATGGCCAATTATTCAGCCAGAGAGCTGTTTACGGGAAAGGATAGGAGCTGATGGAGAGCAAAGACTAAAGTAGAGTCCTCAGGAGACTTGTCAGAGATGTGAGGAATAGCCGGTAATAACTAGGAAACAATGCAAACGCAACTGAGCCAATGAAAGTCAGCTGTATTTGAACTCATTGTCAGGTGTAATGCTTTTGATGAGAAGAAACTACTAAAAACACAGGAAATTGTGTATGAGCCTCGTTTCCTGATGTCAATCTTAGCATGCAGAAGCGAAGATTCAATTCAACATTGTAGGAAGGAAACTCCAGGCTAAACATGAACAAAAAGGCTGGCTATGGCTCCCACTCAAACGAATACCATAGGGAAGCCCTTCAATTCTGTACCGACAAAGCTACTCAAGTTAAATTTGAAAGCAAGTTAAATAGTTTAGGGGAATTAATCAAGAAAAAGCTAACGCTGTTTAGTGTTGTTTGACCCTTGTACTTCAGATACACTAGAGATACTTGCTCGCTGTTCGGAAAACGAAGTCTTTGAAAAGCTAAAACCGAGACAATTGAGAAATTATCGGTTTAGAATTCATAGGCATGAAAAAGGTTCTTAAATCTTGGTTCTTGTGTGTTTAGGATTACATTTTTAACCTCTCGTGTTAAAGAGTTTCATTTAAAACACATTAAATCCATTCCTGTCACATGGCTTTAGAAAAAGCGGGAAAATGCTGACTTTCCTACAACAAGTTGTAAAAAATTATTATTATTTTTGGCCTTTTTTCGTGGTCAATTTTCGTTTATCTTTTTATTAACTTAAGAAGAAGAAAAGGTAAAGGGTAAAAGGCGAGGCAAAAAAAAAAAAAATTAATATAGATTTTAAGATGGTTTTAAGACAAGACCATCAAGTCTGAATTATCAAATTGACTCGGGTAAAATGGAATCAAATGAAAAAGTGTATATTAACAAACAATGGCTTTTCCGTTCTCCAAAAATCGATTAACCATCGGCGGTTCTTGTGTGTACTATCCTTCTAACTAGCACTTCCTTTGTTTACGGATTTCAAAGGGAAAAAAGTCCGATTTTTTTTCTCTGATTAGGGTCAGACAGAAGAGCCGGGAGAGTCAGTGTACATATAATAGCCCACAGAGTGAATTCACCTGCACTACTTCCGACAGTTGTCCATTTCAATTGTCAGAAACGCATCCGTTGTCAATATACTTTACCTCCGATGAATTAATATATCAGCGAAAAAGGTTCCAACGGAAGGCATTAAGAATACAACAATCAGTCTGCGAATCATCTCAAGTTGTGAGCCAAGCATCTTAAAAGGATCAAAATGAGAAAACATCCTGTGGATTATGCATTTATAGGTTCTTTTTTAGGGTTTGTTTTGAAAGACATCGAGAAATAGAAGTCGGTAGGCACGTAGTATCTTTGCGTCCGTAAAAACTACTAAGACACTATTTGGAAAAGCCCTTTAGCAGCCAACAGTGGTTTTTGGAGGAAAAAGTAATCTTTAAGGAGAACTATGATTTCTAGACGACGAAAGTGAATGGTAGAGGATCAGAAAGGCCGAACAAAAGAAACTTGCGGCAAAAATAGGGGAAAATCGATCAACAAAGAAAAAAACGCAAAGAGAGTATTACAGTGCACTTTAATGACGGAAGCTCTCAGGTGTATTAGAAATATTCCAACAGGAAACAGGCTAAAAGATAAGCTTATATTGTTCTTGTAAAAAGATAAGACTAAGAAAGAACTGAAATGTTATGTTGACTCAACAGCGCGACATAGGAGCCCGGCTTTGAAAGTATTCAGTTTTCGGCAATGAGGAACTTAAGCGAGCCACGAAAGGAAATGTAAAGATAAGTTATCTCCTCCCATTAGAGGCGTTCCAAAACAAGTGTTTGGTGGCGAGGATGGACAAAAGGCTTGGGCTGACCACGGCTGAATTTAATCAGATGACTGGAGATGTCATAAGCGCTTGCGTGCTGTGTCTATAAAGGTACAAAAATGAAACAATGGTAATGCCCAAAAATGAAAACAATTTCGTAAAACCGCTCTTGAAGGAGAAAACTTCAAGAACAAACTAAATAAATAAGTAGTACCTTTCACAGTCACACAGATGCTGTGCGAGAGCGCACATTTACATACCAAATACCAAATTTATCGCGTCTTTCTATTCCACAAATGTTTATCCGAGAATCTGACAAACGATCTTTATAAGCTTTTGACAGAGAGGCTCTTAGAAATCAGTTTGGCCGAAGTTTACAAATCGCGTCCACAAAAAATATCTATCAATAAATAAATTAAAGAACACAATATATTTCGATGTTTTTTTAATGTTAGTAACGTCATTAGCATTGGAGTGATAAAAATTCCCGCCAAAACAAGAAACGAAAGGTGAAGGGCCAGCAAATCAGTAAAAAAACTGGAATCGAGTTGAGAGGCTCTGTGGACGCGCGAAATAACACCTGTTCGCAGTCATTCTTTACCTGCCGACAAGGGGGTTTCTTAAAACCAATGTAGTTTTAATTTCTGAAGAATAATTTTACTGCGTAACTGGTAAATAAACTAAGTAGGTCATATCAGGCTGTATTTCAAGGCGAAGAGAATTTTTTGAATGAATATTTTTAATTATAGTAGCGTACTAATATTAATACATATTGAGTAACTTTGAAGCAAATAAAATCGAAAACAGAATTCAGAACTTCAGTCTTCATAACTATATACAATTTACCGCGGAAAATGTTCCGAAAATCGCATCAAGAATCAATCGGTTCCTAGATCGATAAATTAAACAAGAAATCCTAACTCTAAACAAAGATACTTGCATTCAGTGGATGTATTGACTTGGGAAAATCGGTAAAAGAAAGTCTAGACTAATCTAAGGAGAAAAAAAAATCGATTCAGACTGAATATGTGTTTCAACAATAAAACAACCAACTATCAATACAACAACAGCCGTTCGGTTTACCTTCACTTTGTCCTTTGATTCTCCATTCGCTCACAAACTTAATTACAAGAGCAATCCAGGCCTCAAGTACTTGAGATTCATGTGTATATAAGAAATTCAAATTCAAATCAGGGGAATCTTTCCCAACTCTTTCGCCTTAGTTTAGCGATTTTCGATGGTATTCTCTTCAGAAGCGCAAAGTGACACAAATCTCTGGTTGTTCATTTTTTTTCCTGTGACGTCATAGACTTAGACGGGCAAGAAAGCCTTTCAAGTGCTCAATTCCTCTGTCGCTGCAGATCACCGTGATAATCACACACTGTCGCTGTCTCCGGATACAAGCTGATGGCTTCTTCTCAAGCCTTTTATTGGCGGATCAATTTCTTTATTTTTATCTCGAACCCCTGACACCGTTTGTTTAATACTTGAGGTCCCATTTATTCTCTTAGTACGCTATCATAATAGGCCGTGCATTATTTCGGATCATGTTGAACTCAGAATTGAAGGACACTATATATACAAGGTTCACTAACGAGATATTCAATGTTAGTAGACTCGTTGTTTGGTATTATAAGTCGAAAAGGTAGCACAGTGTTTACAAATGGGGAAATGTTCTGTGTCTAACATCAATATCGAATCGTGTTTTGTGTATTAAAAGCTACGTGTGAGCAGCTGCTCTTCTATTGGCCGACTTCATCCATGTATATTTCCATCACTTAGTTCAAAGATATACCCGAGGAAGCGTGCCAGACTATTCACGCAGTTAATGAGTCGTACTCACTTTCCCTCTAAATGTCCTTATGTTGCGGAGATCACAGGACATGGATGATTCTCGCCGGAGAGAAACAAATCATAAAAGCACTAGAAGAATCATTTTTGAACTACAAACAAGCAAGTCTTCGACGCAATACCGCTTAGATTTACTCTCATTGAATAACGCGCACACGATTAATTCGGCTTTAACAAATAGTAAATACTTATTCTACACGATTTTAATTATTTCTTACGATGAAAACATCATATCAAAACGCAATCTCTAACGTCACACCATTTTTTAGTATTCATTTCTAAATACAATTTCAATGTTCCTGATAAAATTTATGTTTAACAAATATCTTGGCTTAAGAAGTTTTGCATGTTTGCAGTTTCATTTCAATCATTAATGAAAAATTTTCCATATAAATTGGACTGGATTGGATTTGGGATTTGCTGCCGATAAAGAACAAGATTGAGCGGTAGTGTGACGTCATTTGCAGGAGTGATCACGTGACATTCATTGTCTAAAAACTTAGATGTGCCGAGCTCACCAAGTTTGTTTCTTAACAAATTTGTTTACCGATAAAAGAAGCAAAACAAAAAACAAACAAACGTCTAAGGCTTTTTGCCTCTCTCTTCCAGTTTAGCAAGTATAAACTCAAAGAAAATTTCACTATTGTTAAGCCGTCTTTGTATTGATTTTTTAATTTAAATCACAAGTCAAAACTTGCAAAGTTTAGACAAATAAATCAATTTAACAACTCCACTTGTGTGCTACTAAGTTGTCATGGAAACATCATCGCTTAGCAACCTGCTATCTGGTTTAGTTGCTATAGAAGCGTTGTTTCTGAACACCTTTAATTTGTTCTGTTTAAAGAAACGACGGCAAAGAGCATTAAACAGTAAGCTGACGGTAAAGAATTTCTTTAGAGGAAAAGAAAGGAGAAAGCTTCATGTTGCTACCCGAACTAGATCGCGAAAAAGAGCAACACGCACACTAAAAATTCATATCTTATCGCACTTAATACCTACTTAATTAGAAAGATCAAGAAAGAATGTAAAAATATGTCATCCAAAACGTTCAAGGTTGTTCACTTAACCGTAGTATACCTGTCTATTGTCGGGAAGATTTAATGAAAAAGTATTTCTATTTATAATACAAATCAAGACGCGCATACGAAGATCCTCCAATGACCAGAATAAATAAATAAACAAAAGCCGAATAGCAAACTTATTTCCGCTTATTTGTTGTCAGAAGAGTGACCAAATAAATCCAGAATAAATCAGAAACACGAAAACTAAACATTTTAAACCATACCTGTTGTAGAATCTGTTTTCACAGCAAAATAACCATAACGTGATTATTAATAGATTTTAATACTTAAAACGTAAATTACTTTTTGTTTTTGTTGTTTCCACTTTTATAATATTTTATCATAATCTTGAATTATTACATCAAGGCTTTTTTTTCCTACCGGAAAAGTTTGGCAAATAGATTGATTGCTGTTGGAAGCCGTAGTGATAATTTATTGGCACTTTAACAGAAACCTCCACAGAATACCCTAAAGAGAAATAATAGCCCCAACCAGATAGCTTTAATGAATTAAAGAACTCGAGATAAGCGTAATTTTTGAGTATTATTTGTGTACTTAGAATCTTCAAGTACTCGGAAAAGCCGAAGTATTGAGCATTTTTTCCCCGTTCGCCCAGGCTAGAGCGGTTTTTCCAAGTTTATTTAAAGCTGTACGATGAGTGAATCTGAAGTCCACTCGCGCCCCCGAATCTTTGTTATGAAAGTGGCAGTACCAATGGGATTCATTCCCTTCGTTTCATACACTCACCGGAAGAAAGAAGTCCTCGATTGCTTTCTCAAATTCTGACGAACTCTAGTACCCTCCAAAGCAATAGCACGAATACTTTCGATCTTTCGATCAAAGCTGTCTTTTCAGCTTTCGGTTGAGACCACTAGCTTACTTGGAAATGCGTTGTGTGTTGTATTCTAAACTGGTCACCACTTTAACACTGGTCGCCATAGAGCCCAGCCTAGCTCTGAAGAATTTTACTCGTTTCAAATGAGTATATCTGTCGTGTGTCGTTGGAGCTCAAAAGCTTTAACAACAGGAAAACTAAATCGTTTTTCAAATTATAATTCAGTTGTCGTGGTTAAAAAAATCGTGAAAACCTTGTCCATCAGTTTTAATTGGAATCAGCTTTTTCATCTCTGTTTTCCGATACGTTAGCAAATTAATCTTAATGACGTCATTTTGGGAATATGTTCAGAGAAGGACCCATGGCGTAAGAGTCCACAGTTTAAGATCTAATACGGCTTCAGGAGCTGTGTCGTACATGGAATAGTTTCAAGTTTTGCCTTTTTTTTTCCATCCTGCCAGTCAAGTCTGCCTTAAGGCGTTCTTTCGCACACTACTTTGTCATTTCAGGACGTATACACGACAAATAGACTTACATGATTAGACTTGGATTCAAACAACGCATTAAGAAGCTTCCAGGATAAGACATTGATTGCATTTGCGGGAAAGCGCCAATGCCATTATTTGCCCAAACTGATTAGGCAATATCAGTGGTAGTGCAACAAAACGAGCGCGTGAGTTTGTTCCGACCCCCGCGACAGACAACTTTACCGTTCTAAAACCATTTCGAGAAGTTCAATTAACAATAACAGCTGAATCCCACACGCCAAGACATGCGGAAATGTGTGTAATATCAAGAGTATTTGTGTATTGGACTGTTTTCATGTAACAGGAGACCAGAGTTTCTTCCTTCAACTCTACCGTGTGGTTATGATTGGCACATACATGAGTACTGCAATGTATTAAATTGTTGACATTTAGTAATTTTGTAAACAACGATGTTTCGGTTTTTGGCTTGCATGACCGTGAAGATAAGCAATATAATTGACTTCTTGTACAGAAATATCCTTTTGTTCAACCGCCACTTCGCTCGTATGACGTCAAAATCTGTGACGTCAAATTTCAATTCTTGGAGTCGCACTTCTTTCGTTTTCTTAAATGTCTTTCTCATGTCTTCTTTCAAAAAATATATACAATCAGAAATCAATTTTCTTAGATTCCAAACTGTATTCTTTTATCTATAGTTCTTCTCCGAAGACTGCAGAATAAAGGCTAAGAATTACCTCATTTTTCCCGAAAAAAGAGTAGCGATGCCCTCATGCGGGATTTTCTGAGTGGTTTGTTCAGCTGGATGGTTCTGGCTTTTAATTAGGACTTAATTAGGACTTTAATTATGCTCGACCGCACTACATTGTTTAGGAGAACACCCCAAAAACCTTAAAAATTGAAAGTAGAAAAGAAAGAAAGAAAGAAAGGGAAAAAAAGGAAAAGCAAAAAAGAAAAGAAAGAGAGAGAGAGAGAGAGAGAGAAAGAAGGAAAAAAAAAAAAAAAACGCTAGAGAACATGGAAGTTTAGCAAAACAAACTCTATCGTCACAG
Source organism: Stichodactyla mertensii (assembly GCA_011800005.2). Lineage (NCBI taxonomy): Eukaryota > Metazoa > Cnidaria > Anthozoa > Actiniaria > Stichodactylidae > Stichodactyla > Stichodactyla mertensii. The sequence continues at coordinate 23,354 of JAAAQI020171446.1, forward strand.
CCTGCGCCAGCTTCAAAACTATAAAAAAAAAAAAACAAAAAAAACAAAAAAAAACCCTTTATCCAATTTATGAAGATAAATTTAAACACTTTTTCGTATCTTATTCTTTCTATCTATTATATGAAGAAAGAGCTCATTAAAAATTTCATTCACCAAAAAGGTCAAAGGCGGTATAATGGAAACCGACTCCGTCACGAAGGACGATATATTTTCCTTGTCTTTAAATATTCACGTCAATTTTTCTTTCCCCCCCCCCCCCCCTCTTTCTTTCTGTTTTAAGTTGATAAATGGTTGCTGTGGGAATCGTACAAGTCCTCTTTTAATTTTACTCTTGAATTTACTAATTACTTTCAATTTTCGTTGCGATGACATTAACTTTTAGATCATGGTAGATCACCTAGCAACGCATTAAATCTGGCTGGCAATGTTTAGTATGTCTACTTTTTTTTCTTTTTTTGCATTACTTATTTTAAAAGCATCGTCTGTTCCTGGACCAATGTATTGACGATGATTAAATCCTGAAAGAAACTGCTATTCTAATACACAGCCAAAAATGGATTGAAATCACACTTTGTGATCAAATCAACATTAAAATTTATTTTCCAAATAAACTTATTAGTCATCTTCAAAGAGATATGCTCATAAGCCAGGCTCTAACTCTCGATCAACAGGACTGTGAGCATTTATTCCTATTAACTCATGTTATTATTTAAAGGCAACATAAAAGTGCTTCAGTGGTGCGAATTGGATTGAATTCCCAGGAGACTGAAACCATCTGCCTCATGATTTTTGATATTATTTCACAGACTGCAGTCCAAGTATACTTTATTATCAAAATTAGAACTCGGTAATAATAAAGACGTAGGATGATGTCCAAAGTAGTGCTAAGTCGTTAGTGGATACACCTGGGAAACTTCCTCGCTCAAATCGAGTGAGTATTACGAACCAAAAAAACCAGAATCTCCCAAGCTGTTAAATCCAAAATTCTAGCAAGGTCTTAATTATTAACGGCACCACTAAAATTTTAATACGAGGCGATTGGGATGGAGATAAAAGATTGGCGCTCAGTTAATAGTGAGGCAGCTGCATACAGCCGTACATAAGAACAACAGGCATGGTGAACTCGATGGGTGTCAACCGCCAAATAAGACAAAATCCTCATTGAAATAGCACAACAATTCGCAATTACAGCTCTGGGAAGGGACTAGAAAGCAGAGTCTCCCGTAGTGGCTCATCAAAGGAAAAGGGCTTGTTTTCATTTCTGTAGAAAAATGGGAGACTAGTTTCGAGCGCTAAAACATTTTCAGCCGCATAGCTTGCTGTTGAAGTTATTTATTCCAAAAAAGCTCGATCCTGAGATGACCTTTTTTTTGTAGCGAATAGTCACAGGCGAGAGCTCTAATAATTCCGAGCCTACTCACAGCTTGGCATTAAGGTATGGTGCTACAATTTCTAGCTATATAAAGATACTATCGTGATTAATCAAGTTAACGACGGGGCGTCGTGGACCAAGAAAAGCTAAATCGAAATTTGGTCACAACTAGTGTAAGACATGATCTGCACGCAATTTATGAGGGATCTCCAACACAAACAAAACTGCGCTTCAATTTTAGTATCGCTCAACTTGATTGAACAACGGATGTCAACAGACGTGAAAGAAACCGCCAATCTACGGTTAAAAGCAAGGAGTATATTCCGGTACCCAGACACGCGGATGCAATGCATTTTCATTCTTACGAATGCCATTCACTTTGAACTGCCAAAGCGAGCATACATGACCTCTGACTTGCTTCTAGGATATTTTCTTTTCATCACCAAGGAAGTTAACTATCGGGTAAAAAATTATAATATGAAAAATCATAAAGGCTTTCTCTTCGTTTCTGGGAGCCACTGCTTTGTCTTTCAGCTCTTCGAAACCAAAAGCAGCCTGCGCGAAGAATAATTTACCAAAGATCTAAAACGAAAACCTGATATAGTTTTATGTTATCGATCTCCCGAACGAGCCTAAGTTTGACGTCACTGATCAACCTGTAGCCCAGTATTTATATTCTCATATTAATATATCTCATTTCCCGTTGTCAAACTATAGGGTCAAAATAAAGGAAATATAAAATACAATTATTGTAACTATGCTCTCTTTGGTCTCTCTCTTGTACGTCAATCCAAATTTGTCGGAGAAAAATCATTTCGTCCACAGGTTTACCTAATATGACTAGTTTCACGGTAACCTCAAAACCAACTTAGAAAAAAAAATTACCTTCACTGTCGACGTCAATATTATTATTATTTCTGAAATCGATCTATGCATAAATAACTAAATCTTTGTATCTCTTTGATAGCATGTGAGGCTGATTCGAGTCTTTATCGGTGCTGATCTTAAATATTCCCTTCCTAGGAAAACATTTATAACTATAGTGAACACGAGGTACGAGTTTTATTATTTTCATCTCTTGACTTTGTGGCTCTGATGTTATTATCTTTACGTGAAGAAGCGAATGATTCCTGGACATGTTTAAGGGCACTACATACTTGATATTTATTTTATGCCTTAACGTCTACGGTTTACCGAAATTATGAGTTAAAGTGCGAACACATGGCAGTAGATTTGCCGACGTTCAGTGTTAAAACAAAACGCTAAGTGTATTCGAGTGGAGATGATATGGCGACCAAAAAAAATCCCAATTCGTGGATTCCGCGGTAGTTTTGTTTTTCTTTGTGGGGATATATTGTTTCTTACTTTACACGTAGTTACCTGTGAGCTGGTCTCTGAGCTCGAACAACAGATCTTGTGACAGGTGGATTCATCTCTTACGCCGCGCGATTCTACAATGGTGTTCTTTCATCACAGATCGAGCACACATGTATATCAACTAGGCTTTCATCTTCCCCGTTATCTCAACCGTCGTATTCCGTTTCACTACAAAGCTGATACGAAATAAAAAGTAGAAAGTACTGACAAAAACTTACCTATGCCACACTTGTCACACAAAACGATTTCGTTTGGCTGCGCTGAAGTTCCGTCTTTGCAAATGATGCATACAATTTCAGCGGTTGTTTCTGTTACTGAAGAAAAGAAAAACACATTACAATTTACTAGAAATTCCGCTCAGCCTCAAGTAGATCCACGAAATTATCCCTTCGATCCTTTCAATTGAGCCAATTCGTACGTAAAAGCTTGGGGTTCGTATTCCATAAACAGACACATCTCGTTCAGACCGACCGGATTTCAGGCAAATATGTGTTTCCCGGTGTAGGAAACCGAATTGAATAAAGAAATTAAAAGACGAGAAATTAAAGACACACCACTGTGAATCTTGGAAAACGGGCATTCCTCAACTGAATTATCGTCGAAGATAAGATGGCAGTAAGATTTGGCACTGTCGATCTTCTGAATTTTAGCGTAGAACAATTTGTCTTCCCACTCGGCTAAAACCACGTCTCCGACATCAAATTTGAAATCATCCATTCCTCGTTTCCATTGAGCTTATAAACCGACGGACGACAACTCGATGTGCCTGCCCTGAACTTATCTATTCTTGACAACTTGATATCCGGCGATATAGAGGAGAGAAAAGCTCAAAGACTTCAGACGAGCGTTTGTCGGTGAGATCTCCCGTCCTTTGCTCAGTCAGTTGTGAACTACGATAGCCTCGACTCCGTGCCAGTCGAATGACGTCCTAAAGAAACTGAACTCGTTTGAAACCAGCACTTTTTTCCGTGTTCACTTTCGGTTTCTTCGCCGTCAAAATCACGCCAGCACTTCACCCAGGGAATAACCCCGTAGTTCTAGCATACTCACCGATTCAAAACCACGAAAATATTACCCAAGCTTGAGCAATTTCGTTTCTAGGATTCTGTTTCCGCTCGCATAACTTCAATTAATTATGACATATTTCCCGCTAACAATTTTTCTTTTACGCTTATATTCTGACTATTGTTATGTAAAGTCGAACGGCTTGCACCTGTAAGAGGCCGACTTTGTATAAAAACTCTGTCTTTTAGCTAACTTATCACATATCCAGCAATTCTGATGGACCTGTGTATGTATGTATGTCTGATCTCGATGCTCTCAGGCCAGCTGATTACACAAACCTTCACTTCTACGACAAAATTAAGCTTTACTATTTGAGTTAGAAATTACTTTCACCAGAAAGAAAGTCGACAAAATTTCCATTAGGAAGTATACAAAAAAAAAATTGTGATATAATTCAAAAGATCTTACTTTGTTCTTTACAGTAGGATCGCTCGCTTTCCACCGAAACTCAACTGAAGTTTCTTAAATTTCGTAGTCTTGTTTCGTCGTTTTCTTCGGCTCAATTTTCTCCAGGATTTCAAACACACATTAAACCATCAATTTAGGCTGGACGACTGAATTAGTCCAACAAACATCTGCTCAATTGTTTACGAGTTTTTTTGGGAAAATGTTCTTTTCCGGCGCACGTGCCCATCTCTCAATGTGAAGGGCTTTCCGGACAAGATCATTTTGATATCTCTTAAGTCTTTTTCTCGTTTTGACATGACCGTTGTTTCAGGTTGTGACAGGACCATCATTCACCAAGAAGAGAGAAAAGTTCTAATATTTATCGTGCAATAATCACATAGATTATAATTCTTTGGCGTTGAATATCTCAGTCGAGTAACAGTTGGCGATTTTTTAGCGCTCATGAAAAAAAGCAAGGAATCGATTCTATTTTGCGCTGTTCATATCCGCTTCGAAGCACTTTATTCTAAGCGCCTACGATGTCCTTTCATAAAGTTATTGATGAAGTATTTATTTTGAATTGGAGCAGGTGCATTCTCCCATCAAATCCCCCTTGTACTTAGCCAGCTGTCTCCAAATATCCATCCCTCGGATCACGTGACCCCTTAACCTGAAACCTAGGATATCGGAGCCATCGCGAGGAATCTTGGAAAGATTTTGAAAGCCTGGTTCTTTCCTTAGTTGAGATATTTGGCGAAGAATGGCAGACCTTTGAGTCTCTTGAATGGCATAAGAGATAGGATGGCGCGGCACTTTCAATTAGAGTGCATGAAAGAACTCAGTGTTATTAGCGTTACGTAGAATAGATAAATTAGATATTACATATAATTACTTCTAGGCTTTCAAAACAAAAAAATTGTCTATCGCACAGCTGTTTCAGGCTTTTGAGGCGAAAAGAAAATAACAACATCCGGAATAATTTGGAATTTTGTATATAATTGCACTGAGATGACAGAAACATCTACTCTCCATATCCAGTCCGTCTAATCTTCACTATCTGTCAGCTTTCTGATTTCTTTCATGTTTTTTGTTGAGTTCTAATTTTTTTTCGCCTAAAAATATCAGGCTAGATTTTGAGGTCGTTTAGTTCACCAACGTGGGCTATCATCCTAGCAGTGCTTCCCTAGTCAAGAAACGTGTTTATTTATTACCCATATATCAAAATAATAGTCCTAAGAAATAGTCTCAGGGTTCCACTAATTACAACGCATGAATATAATTTAATGGAAGAAAACTAGATTACAGTTTACATCCTGTCTCTCAATAATAATCTCAGGCTTAAAAGAAAAGCAACGGAAATGGGTCGTAGTCAAATCAATATGTCTTTTAGCTCTTTTATGCACTTTAAGGAGAAGAAATAACCACGACAGAGACAGCAGACTACGACGTGCACATTTCTCAACGATAGATAAAAAAAACTTATCGTCATTTTACGTAAATAAGTCGCACATTCCCCCAAATTATTGACAGATTCGTTCGCAGTTTAGTACGTTAATATATCGGCAGTTTCATATTAGAATCTAACCTTCAATCTTTTTCAATTAAAAAAAGTGTATTAGACTCTTAGACGTGCGTGTGTGTGTGTGTTTGAAGAAAACACAAAAATACATTGTTTTAGTACACTATGCTTCAACGTTGCACGTGTGAATTTAATTTTAAGGAGTTGGTACGCACTCTGACGCCATTTTTAGCACATTTCTGCTATCGCTAAATGATCGCTTGCAACAGTAATTCTCTATTGCTGTGTTATAAAATTATCAACAATTTTTTCCACAAAAAGGTCATTCGAAAGTTGTAAAGTCGTTTCGTAACGCTGTTTAAATATAACCAAGTCAGCTTACAAGCTGCTTGTCATTAGTTTTCTGTAATATCGAAGTTTAAATGAAGACCATTGTTCTAGTCAGTCTTAGCTGGTTTTTTATCTACATGCATTGTACATAGTAAACTGAGTTTGAAAAGCATTTGGAAAATAGTATTTACATCCTTTAATCAGCTGTTCTTGTTAGTTAGGCCAGCTTGATGTTTGTAAACTTTTTTTCGATAATGGACAAAGAGCGCGCGAGCTGCTTATTTGCTGTTCAAAGAACTGAAAAAACTCAACATAACATCCCCAAAGATAGACAGCCTAGTTCACGATTTTTTTTTTGTACTCCTCTATTGTGATACTTCTATTTGTAACTATTTTTTCAGAAAAATAGTTTTAGTTGTGTCAAGAACAAGTCGGGTCCATTGTTCGAGTTGAAACAAACTCAGCTAACTTGAAAAATGCTGTCAAACATGATCGCCTGACAGTTTTTTTAACTTTCTTGTTAAACCGTTAGATAGTCCTCTTTCCTTTTGTCTCAGCTGAAGAATGCAAGAGCGGTGAACATCAAAGAAATTAACTCCATAAATAAATAAACAAGTATTAATAAATAAAAAAATTATTATTGTGAAAGAATGTCCGGTAATTTTGATAATCAATTACAATTGATGAAGAATTACCAAAAGTAACAAAAACTATCCATCATGGCAGAGAATGTTTAGATATCTTTAAATATCAAACTCCAAGACTTTGGTAAATTCAAAGGCCCTTTCTAACTTGTAATTCACTGATTTTGTGAAAAGAAAATATTCCTGAAAATTAGGAAAATTTCACAAAATTAACGCTTCGACATTCCGTGTGCCTTGTCCGGACGCCGAGAAAAAAAAAAAAAAAAAAAAAAGTCGAGACGAACAAGATTTTGTCGGCAAGGTGCTTAGTCACTTACATTCAAAAATAAAAAAAATTACACCCAATAAAAACATTGTTACCTTGATGAAAAATTTGAGTTCGACTTTAGATTGCCACTGGGTACCGAAGAGTAACGGTATTTTCGCTTTCACATTTTTGAATTTAGTGTTGACAGGCGATGATGATTTTTAAAATCCATTCCAAAAGAAAATGCAAAAGAGCAACGCTGTCTAGTAATTGTCTTCTCTTCTCAGCTTTTGATGAAGCTGAAACGCAATGTTTTATTTGTTTATTTATTTCTACATTTTTAGCATGATTTCGACTTTCAATGTCAATTACCTACTGAAAACTACTTACTATTTTGTCATTTTAAGGTACAGTTGGCGCACATGTTTACAGTAATCATCTAAGACCCATCACATTTCGGCAGCCATGCCAGTCAGTTAGGCAACAGCTAATTTCTTTTAAGTTGGTCATTACTGCTTTTTACTTTAAAAACCTCTATCATTAACACTTTTAGCATTACCATGGTCGGTAGGTAAAAAATATTTATCGCGCGCGTTCTATATAATCGTGAGTAAAAAAGCACAAATATAATCTCAAAGAATAAAGTCTCTCGTTTCTCATCACATATGGAACTAACAAACAGCTGCTTACAGATTGTCAAATATTGAAGTTTTTTCCCCTAAAACGTCGTCACATTTCTAAACGTTTGCTCATTCGCTTTCGCAAAATGATTTTCCATGTCTCTCGTAGTAAATTAAAGAGACTGAGTCCACTTTATAACCTGATTATTCAAGACGGAGTAATCCCAAACCGATCGAAATTAGAAAAAAAAATCTCATTTTTCAGTTGTCGCCAATCTTGTGACATACTGCAGTCTTAGTGTCTTCTTACAGCTATTTAAAATCAGCCTCATTTTGATTCATACGGGGAATCCTTTTTCATGAGCACGCCCCCCTCCGAGCCCCACAACACTAGACCAGCATTGAAATGGATATGAAGAGAAATTGGACTTCTTCAAACATTTTAAGTCGACGTCTTAATAAAGGAAGTAAGCCAGATAATTTGTCCAAAACTTAGGGGATATAGGAAATGTATGCCTCTAGAACTAGTGGAAAATCGCTACTTCTTCCGTCGTGCTAATGGTCCAGATGGAACCACACTCAGACTTGTGCCGGCAGGCGAGCGGAAAAGCCCCCAGGCTATGTAATAAGAGTTGGGATAAGTGTAAAGCGTTTCACCAAACCAGGAAGAGTCTTGCTGGTTTTAATTTAATCTGTGGTTTGTAGATGAAAGCAACCGGAATTTCTGTTCGTGCAGCTGCCTTGAGCCAGTGTCTAAAGCACTCTCACCATCGCTTCCCGCTTGTAAGAGAATAGGTTATTGAATGACCCCATGCTGGACTGATGACGTATTACTTCAAACGAAGTGATTGCTTTTAAACATGCATCCTTATTTAGCGCTCTTTGACGCCAACCGAATGTTTCAATGACAAAACAACGACTTTCAAGGGAAAACAGAGGATTTTTTTATTGATAATAAATTTCTCGTGGGACGACTATTCCGGTATAGCGGTGTTGGCCAATTTAGCAGTATCTTACGGCGGTTTTTGTATGCCGAATATGGTTGCTCTAAATCGATTACCAGTATCTCAAACTTATCTATTTATCTATTTTTTATTATTATTATTTCGTCATCGCTAGATATTAAGCGCCGTTTTATACAGGAAAATCAGCATTTTAAAATGAAAATAAACGAAGGCCATAAAATTATAGAAAGCAGTTTTACCTCGATTTACAAGACGAATAGAGAATGTGAAAAATTAGGCGACCTAGAGTCGGTAAAAAAAAAGTTAGAATGTTAATAATTTCAGAAGAAGCTAATTTAGTTTAATGTCACGCTGCGAAATGCATTAGTTGAAGAAACTGTTTTTCATCTCGGCGCAGTCCAAATAAGTTTATTTGAATTGGATGCAGGAAAGATGGTGACTCGGGTAAACAAATTAGTGGCAGACGAAAAGGATGTATTCACATTTCATCTTACCTTGGTTACCGAAATTTTTCAAAGGGAATTCACTAAGTCACGTGTTTTGGCACTTTAGATATAATTGGTTTGTTTTAATGCACCTTTTCAAGTTTATAAGTTCACTATTCTTATAAATGCATATTATTTACAAACCCGTTCACACATACACACGCAAAAATATATACATTGAAGGCATTGTGTGTCGTCGCATTCCTAAGAAACGTTTGAACTGATGAATGAATTATGCATCGGCAAATGAATAATTTACCAAATACAAACACCTAGGTACATGCCTCCGGAGTTGGTATTATAACAGCGAAATATTTATAAAGCCGATAAAATAGATTCTTATTAATGCTACCTTGGTATTTGGAATGACTTGAATTCAATGTCGTCCAATTGTTTTGGTATTTCTTCACTCGTAGACTTGTGGTCTTAGCGTTTTCGACGAGACAAAAGGACGAATGTTATTTGACAAAATCTTTTTCTTCTTACCTGCTGGCACATTGTTCGATTAGTTATCAATAATCAATAGGGTACGAACAAATAATAAAGCTAAAGCTCGAGTATTATTATCCAAGATAATTACTAGACTCACTTCCTTAGTTGTCACTGCTACCATGGTGAAAGCATCGTCAAGCACTGCATTAATCATGGTGTTTCATATTTACGACCATTTTCAAACAAAAAAACCTGACATAACTTTTGTTCAACTATCGAATATTGATCGTTTGATGCTAAATTTTCTTGATAATGTATTATAGATTTTTGACTTTCTTTGGAAAAATTTACAAAAGTTTTTACAGAGGTGTGCTAAATCTAGCTATAGTGTTTGGTTGGAAACACTTCCGTAAGAAAGAAAAAATTCACAAGTTTGCATAAAAAAAATACACAAAATTGTTTCACCTGCTCTTTAGCTGAGTGAATTAAAAGTTTGGTTGATAAGTTAAAGGTAAAAGCGAACAGCGTGCGCCTGGAATCTCGGCTGCTGGTGAGACGAAACGTAAACCTTCCGCCGCGTTCTGTCTCTAGCAGATTCAAGGCCAAAATACAAACCGCCAACTTGAAAGTAGTTTTTAATAATATAATTTAGCTCGGCAAAAAGAAAAATACCGATAATATAAAAAATGTGAAGTTAATATGTCGGATTGTGTTCATAAAAAAAACTATTCGCTTCGAGAATATTCGTCGTTTTGATCCTGTCTCTGAAGAAAAACTATATATTTACAAATTAAGGGTAATCGTATCAGCAGAAATAATTAAAGCCATATAGTAATTTAACTTATATCTTTAAGATAAGGAATTGAAAAATTATATCTTAAATTGCGATGACTTCATTGAACAAAAACAGAAAATAAATGGAGAATTGCCAAAATAAACCGAGTAAAAAAGATTAAATTTCATCGAGAAAGAAAAATAGCTGTATAAATATAGGAGATTATTGCTTAAAGAGTTTTGTGACGCCGAAGTTGGGCAAGAAGCTCGTTTTTGGGTGATAAAACTAATGAAAATGCTTTTCATAAAACCGGCGTGTATTGCCAGAATGATCCGCTTTTCCGGCGGTAGATAGATAATAACCGCTTTTCCTCAAATAAAAAGAAAAACACCTCTATCGATTTTCCCAAGGCAAATGCAACCTTAATGTTCTCAAAGTTTGTTTAATTTTTTCAGGAATCGCATAATCAAAAATAAATAAATAAATAAATAAATAAATAAATAAATAAATAAATAAATAAATAAATAAATAAATAAATAAATAAATTCTTACCATTATAAGAATTTGCTTGCTTGTTTACTTGTTTGTTTGTTTGGTCTTTAGTTCTTTAAGTTGAAATTTTGCTTGTTTATTTATTCTACGTGTTTTTTTTTGTTTTCTCGCCTGTTTCGATTATTTATTTGTTTATTTGTTTGTTTGTTTGTTTGTTTTAGTTTAGTTTTTTAGTTTTGTTTTTGTTTTTTGTACATACTCCAAGGGTTTTATGTCCTCACGCCAAGTCAAAATCCAAAACTCGTCATTCTTTTCGCTAAAATACTCGTTAGTTTGAGAATTGCGACGTCATTACAATAACACCTACCAATGTCGCTTATAAAGAGTACTTGCGACAGGACATCAACTACCATCACTAACAAACAAACTGTTGCATTTCCCCGGTACAATGGCGAAGAATCGACTGAATTGATTAAATCCTGCTATACGCTATTTAACATTCCTACAAATTCCAATTGTTTAAATTACGGCCCATATTAAGCTATTAAAACAATGTCAATTGAAACAGTATTTCAATGTTTGTTTTATATATATATATATATATATATATCGTACAGACACTCTAAGAGTCCACCCTTCTATTTTTCCTGTAAACACGCCTTGTACTCCAGACACCTCCTCGTCGTCTTTATATCAAGTATCAAACACTACTTTTTTCGTCTTTTGTCTCAGTTGATACAATAGAATAGACACAATAAAACAAGAGAAAAAAGTTCTAAAAGAATACCTTGTCAATGAGATAAAGTTCATGGGTTCTTCTGTGTTGATTTAGAGGGTTTCAAACACGTGAGAGCGTGCTGGTGACCTAAATTACAAATGAAACAAAAATGTCACATCTTTATCAATTGAAACAACACCATAACAACACTGACCTAAATCGTAGATTATATATTCTCGTTAATCTATAGGAAACAAGTCAAACATTGAAATACTGTTACAATTAGTTACTGGAAGAGAAAAGAACCAGTTTTTGTTTTTATACTCATTGAATAAATAAAAAACTGATTTCGGTTTTCGGCCCCAGTGTGCAATAAAAAAGACCGTGTGCTTTATAAATGGCATTGGTTTGTGTAGACTACGCTTTTCAGCCTGTTTGGGCCAAGAAACCTCGGATAATTTTAGTGTTTTTTGAATTGGAGTAGCGTTTTTGAAGCAAAAATAAATAGCCAGAGTTTACGATCTTTCACGGTCGCGTAGACTATCTACTTAGAAGCTGCTTCAACCCCCACTAACCGCACTCCCTATACCTATGGTGACAGAGCATTCTCTGCTGTTTGACCGTCTCTCTAGAATTCTCTTCCAGATGAACTAAGAAACTTAGACTCTGTTTCACTATTTAAATCTAAAGTAAAAGCGTTTCTTTTCATTGTAAATTATCTTTAGTTTGGAATTGTTAAGTTAGTTTGTTAGTTCTGTCATTTCGTAATTTTGTGATTTGTATAAGAGTATCCATGGAGACTATGTAAGATGCTCCAAAAAAGGTGATGATGATGATGATGATGATGACGATGATGATGATGATGATGACGACGACGACGACGATTATGATGACGACGATTATGATGATGATGATGACGACGACGACGATTATGATGACGACGATTATGATGATGATGATGACGACGACGACGACGATTATGATGATGATGATGACGACGACGACGATTATGATGATGATGATGACGATTATGATGATGATGATGATGATGATGATGACGACGATTATGATGATGACGATGATGATGATGATGATGATGATGACGATTATGATGATGATGATGACGATGATGACGATGATGATGATGATGATGACGACGACGACGATGACAACGACGACGATTATGATGATGACGATGATGATGATGATGATGATGATGATGACGATTATGATGATGATGATGACAACGAAGACGACGATGATGATGACGACGACGACGACGATTATGATGATGACGACGACGACGATTATGATGATGATGACGATGATGACGATGATGACGATGATGATGATGATGACGACGATGATGATGATGATGACGATGATGATGATGATGATGATGATGACGATTATTATGATGATGATGATGATGATGACGATGATGATGATGATGATGATGATGACGACGACGACGATGACAACGACGACGATTATGATGATGATGACGATGATGATGATGATGATGATGACGATGATGATGATGATGACGATGATGATGACGGTGATGACGATGATGATGACGGTGATGATGATGATGATTATTATTATTATTACGGCCTGCAGATTGGAAATGGATAGTTGGATGTTCAGTCCTAACGCTTAGCATCTCATCGCATCAAATCAAAGGCACCAGTGGCATGGTTCTGCAGGAGGTTAATCTACTCAATTAATCTATTTAAGGAATTAAAGGTATATCAATGAAATATCCTGATTGACACGATAATTCAGTGTTCTTTCATAATCAGCAACTTTCCGACTCTAAAAAAAACAAGAGGTAATTAAAAGTATGATGATTTCTATTTAAGAATTTGGAGGAATTTTTTTTTGATGGTACTGCATCCTTTAAGCATGTTCATCGCGAATTTACTCTATTATTTTGATTAAGAGACCGGTCATTAGTTACGGTAAAGAAAGGAAATGCACTCAAGGGAATGGCAATTCTGTATTGCTTCTGTATTAGAACCGTTACTAAATCCAAGACACTAACTTTATTGAAAATTTCTTTCTCAAAGCGTACGTTGTCCGGACGAAAAGGTACCAGAATTAACCACGCAGAACAAAAGTTCTTGAAATAATGTTATCAAAAACTACACAAAACTAAGAATATTTTCGTTGTACTCGACTCTTTTTCCCGCCTACCTTCCGTTTCTGTTTAATGTGCTATCTTTTGTTCTCTCCCAATGCTTCTGACCTCGTTACGCTGCTTAGCAACAAGACAAGCAAATAAGGATGTCTAGTTCTTTGGAACAGCGTGTTGAACACAAGCAAGGAAAGAATGAACCTGAAATACTGAAAATAAGTAAACAACAAAAAAACAGTCTTAGCATATTAATGGTTTATAACGAAGACGAACATTCCTTAATGATGGAATTGATAACACAATATAAAGCGTATTCCCGTAACTCTAGCTCCACCATCCGTGTATCACTTTTCTCCTGGTTTTCGCCTTTTCCTCGAAAAATAGCTCTATTTTACCATGTGTAATGGACAGCCAACGAAAAAGCTCACATTAATAAGTTTATCTTATCAATAAGTGATAACAAACAGACAAAAAATATATGAATTGATAACACACTTAATAATAGAGTGATTTTCCTTCGACCATGAAAAAATAGGCAAACTAATAGTTGGTAGTAGACTCTAAACCTATTGCTTTCTTTTGTTCTTTATCAACTAGCACAAACTATATAGTCATTTTTCTTTCACGGCCGAAGGAAAATCACTCTAGCTTTCAGAACATATTTACTTTATTAATGTGTCATAAAGCCTGACAAAATGAGAGCACTTCTCCAAAATCTTAACAAAAGGGATGGGAGATGGCCTACAGTTTAACATCCTTATATCTGCATGAGAAAACTTGAAGGTCTAACCATTTACATGTGTAATTATAAGGGCAGCACCTCTGGTTATTTTAAAACCCTAAGTGTTGGTCTGGCCTGAACCCATGCAAAAGTGTCAAAGCTAACAGGGTGGCAGTTAGCAAGTCATCCCTTATTTCCTCCTACTTTCTTAAAATATGTAATACATACATAAAATTAATATCATTTTAGGTAAGTGAATTTAAATGAAGTTCAATTATAACTTACTGTTCATCCCACTCCTTTTTAACGTAGGCATCATGCACATCAAAGCTAAGATGATGAGAGACATAGTTATCAAACTCAACACCAAGTTCATCCCAAAATGGCTGAAATGGGTTGCCTTCCTAATCAACACAAGTGTAAAAGTCAAATTAATTTTAATTGATGATCCAGCACTATGTTAGCCCTGGCACAAAAAAGGGAAATGTTTTTTTCAGTGAACCTTGGATACCAAACATCTCCCAGGGTTTGTACAGGTTTTGGAAAGTTTTGGAAATTGATAATGCATTTTTCCAGGACCTTAAAGGTTTTGGAAAATTGATTTTTGGTCTGCTAGGGTTTTTTGTAGCTGATTGTTTTGCATTGGTAAATGTATGTTGAATATTTCAGATCCATGAATTCCACTTTATTTTTGTGCTTTGTGTGGTTTTGAAAATTTGAGTCGAAGAGCTTTGGAAATTTTAGATAAAGTTTTGGAAATTCTCACAGGGGATCCTGTACAAACCCTGATCTCAGCCCCATCCTGTGAAGAGTAAAAATTTAACTCCCCCCTACAACATCCAAGACTTAAGTCAATTTCAGTCTCACACCTCTGAAAACATAATAACCCCCCTGGCCTACAAGATTTCTCAAGATTATATAACCTCAACTTTACCAACCTCACCAATACCATAAATGAAAATTTCCTATAACAGGAAATTGTTTTATAATGCTTATAAAAGCACTGATCATTAAAGTCACCTTAAGAGTACACTTGAAAGTAGATTGTGGTGGTAACCAACAGTAACCTATTCTCTTCCCAACTGGCCAATAGTCTGGTGCAATTTTCTCTAGAAATTCTTCCATTAACATAACTCTGTGATATTCTTGAAGGGGAGCTACTTCAAAATACTCTGTAAAAGGTACATTTTTCTGTTTGGGATAAATTATGAAATAAGTCACATGATTAATACGACCTTTAATTTACTATTGAATTTACCAATGCAATGAGATGTGTAATGAAAATTAATATTTTTAATATTTTATAATATTTTTTTTACAAACTAGTTTCTGAAAATCAGAAGAGAGGTGACAATGGGAAATATATTATTTAGATTCCAAGTTTGTGGTCACATCTGGGTTGGGTTGAGGGTGGGGGCAGGTTACATAGACTAAGGGAGTAGCCAAAAGTTTTTTTCCTAAGTACTGTCAGGTACATGGAAGCTAATAAAATTCTTGTCTTGTCTTGTCTAAAGTAAAGGGAGAGGGAGGGTTGAAAACAGGGAGTGGGTCACATAGTTTTGAACTTCTTGAAAGGGGTGGGCTGTCTGTAAAACTGCACATTAAAGGCAGGTAATTTGCAATTCCTGTATGGAAACAGGGGGAGGGGTCACTTGTTTTTACTGGCTTGTTTTATACAAAACCAACAAAAAACGAGCTCCTTTACCCCCCCCCCCCTTACTTTATTTATGACCAGTCCCTAATACATTATATTGATCAATTTTTAAAAAAGTGACCGAACTTACATATGTTCTCCACGGTGGCAGGACTAGGGTTCTATTGAGTGCCTTGGCAAATGCTATTGAACCTAAAAAATGTTCTGCTTGATTACCGTACCTCCCTGTGAAAATAGGAGAAAAATATTTAAGTTTAAGTTTACTTTAAGACTTCATGTACTTTAGTAGATCAAACTAAAAAACTGTGGATGGAATTCATTGGGCTATCACAAACAAAATTCAATAAATTATTTAATATAAGCAAAACAACAAAGGAAATTCAATAATTGGTAGCTTAAGGAACTGTATATCTAAGATTTATTTAGTGATTAAAAACTGTTATGCTCGCGAAATTTAAATCCCGCGAGTATACGCCTTTATCGACATGTAACGTAAACATTACAAATAAATAACATTTTTAGACAAAATCAAAACTTACCCATACACGGACAGTACAGAATATATCCATTCTTATCAAATGCAATATTTGATTGAGTCCCATCTACTTTTAAGATCCCAAGAAGTGATAAAATTATTACGTACAAATCAATACCCGACATTATCAACAACAAAACAAAAGAATCTCAATTAAACACAGGTAACCCAGGTATAGCTTTTACTTCAAGCTACATGACGTCATTCTGGGAACAGAGTTACAGTAAGTGAAAATGGTGATTTTTCACTTCGGAAAAATTTCTGTAATTTTTTTCTTTTGAGTCAGCTTTGAATTCAAAATCTAAAATCAGAAGAATACTTATTATTCTCGTGTTTGCGTTGTAATTAGATTTTTCGCAGAAAAAATAGCTAGCCATTCAATAAAACGTATTGTGACGTCACTCCTCAAATTCGACTTCCGGCTCCAAAATGAAACGCAGGTTTTTCTCACTTTTCCTTCGTAGCAGGAATTCTTGTACAGATTTCGGTTTGTTGCAGGCGGAGGAAGAATTGTAGATAAATATTTTGGCTATATTTTGGCGGATTTTGTGAGAAAATGGACCGGAAATGCATCACAACTTAAAAGCTCTTTATAGCACACTTTCCAGTTTTTTTGGGGGGGAATACTCGCAATCATTTCATTGTTTCCCTGTAACCTCGATTCAGGTCTTCCTATGTGTGAGCACTCGATCAAAATATCTAAAGTGGCTATTCTCTCTTGTGAGCGGCATGCAACTCAAGAGAATGGGCTTCATTAGTTTATGTATATCCTGGCCCGCCTATGGTGGGACCCTATGGGCAAAAACATAAAAAAAAACATAAAAACATTTTTAAAAAAACCATTAAAAAACATTTTAAAAAATGAAATTATCATTATTATTATTATTATTATTATTATTATTATTATTATCTTATCATAAAAAACATAAAAAACAAAAAAACATAAAAACATAGAAGAGTACTCATGCCATGCATGCAAAAATCCCACTAAGACAGACAGATGAGCTTTATTCACACGGCATCCATGTTTTTTTCCCGAGAGAATGAAAACTTGTTCTCCCCCGCGTGATCTCATTTCGAAGTATTTGAATGCGAGGCCACGCGGGGGAAGTGTATTGTTTCAACCAACATGGCCGCCCAAGCCATTATTAAGCACACAAAACACGGTAGTTTATGAGTGTGGAATATAGCTTGTGCGGGACAGCAGAAATACGAGTAAATACGAGTACATTCACCACTTTCACATCCCCATAATGCTTTGCGTTTATTGGGGGGCAGAATGAGATAAAATCGTTAATATTCCCATGAAGATTATATAGAATTAAAGAAAAACCAGCTAAAAAC
>JAAAQI020171447.1:0-23570 GCA_011800005.2 Stichodactyla mertensii
TAATGAGCAGTACCCTACTGAGTCTGCGTATGTTGCTTGCGCTTATGCTTGCGTCGCTAGTGAGAACCAGGCTTAATCGTCGCTTGAATCTTCACTTCTTCTTTTCCTTACTTGCTTCTTTTCCTTACTTGCTTTTTACGTTCTTTATTTCCTGATTCAGTTGCTTTTTTCTGTGATCTTGAGCTCTCGACTATTAACTATGGACCCTACACCAATATAAATACATATGTGACAGTTTTTCATCGGTTTTCCATTCTTGTTCTTGTTTTTCAGACATCAATTGTGAGCCATCCCCTTGTATGAATGG
The DNA here is from genome assembly GCA_011800005.2 of Stichodactyla mertensii. Classification (NCBI taxonomy): domain Eukaryota; kingdom Metazoa; phylum Cnidaria; class Anthozoa; order Actiniaria; family Stichodactylidae; genus Stichodactyla; species Stichodactyla mertensii. The sequence goes on from JAAAQI020171447.1 coordinate 308, forward strand.
CGGAACGTGTAACGGGAATGCACATGGATACACCTGCCAATGCCCAAATGAGTTCCTGGGAAAAAACTGCATTACAGGTAAGAACACGTGCCGAAAAATATCTACTTGTCTCTTTGAGAGTCTGAGGGATATCACGGCCGGCATCGCCAAAACTGCCACCTGTGAACCTCTCTAACGTATCATCACGGTAGATGCAAAGTGAAATCTAAGGCTTCTTTGCAGGGTATTACGCAAGCAGCAGTGGGACGACTTGGGATAACGCCAAACTAGAATGCGAAGGAAAAGGAGCAAATCTACCATCGATTCATTCTGCTGAAGAAAATGCTGTTGTATGGCAATTGTACCAAAAGATTAACTCTTGGATGTGGATTGGACTGCACGATCCTAATGGCGATGGGAATTATGTCTGGAGTGATGGTACACCAGTTGACTATAAAAACTGGAACCCACGTCAAGACAATCCCAACGGGACATGCGTTCTTATGGATGATAAACAAAAATGGACAAAAAACCCTTGTTCTTGGAGCCATAAAATTGGTTGCCTTTTCTAGAATTATAACTAAACGCGCTCTATGATTCAGTACCAAACCATATTATGATATTATGAGTGATATTTATAAATCACCGACCGGGTTTTACAGAGTTTGGAGGCTAGCTGGGGAAAATTACTAGGGAAGTCCTTCTGTGCCTTATCAATCTAGCTGAGCCAAATATAGCTTGCGTTCTGATTGGTCGGCAGTTGTGAGGCTATTATGCTAAGGCGAAGCGGTCGTCTGCGTACACGGTTAGTGTATTTACAGTAATTCTAGCGCCAAAGTGATTTTTCCTTAAAATGTATACAATCAGTAGACAAGAGAAAATGAGGTAAGAGAAGGAATCCCTGGTACTGGGTTCTTTACCCATCATATCAGCCCTTCGTTCTATTTTTAGGATCGTATTTATTTTGACAATGGAACATGATTGGTCAGACCGTATGAGGCGAGGTCCCACAGCCACAGTAGGTCTTGTTCTAAAAATAGACCGAAGGGCTGATATGATCGGGTACCAGGGATTCCTTCTCTTACCTCATTTTCTCTTATCAGTACTAGACAAACACAAGTCGAAGACAAAACTATTCAAAGTCCATTTGAATTGGTAATATAATCCCTGGAGATTGTATAATGAGGATATAGAGATACGAGCAGCATCCCTTCACTTCACTTGAGGCCACGACAATGACGGTTACCCACCCACCCTCCCTTGCTAGAGTAGGGTTTGAAGCTAACCTACGACCTATTTCGCCTGGCTTGGGTTTGTCCCAGGTCAGAACGGCTTTCCTTTCCTTTAATAACCTTACCCAGGGAGAAATATTGCACTCTACGTCATTGTTCAGTTAAACATCTTCAACTGACTCAAGCAGTGGCTTATTAATCTGTCCGTTCATTCAGTAGAATTTATATTGAATTTAATTCACTTTAAATATTGCGCTGCACTGAAACGCTCTTGAGCCTGTGCGCTTATTGGGTTTCTTATGCCAAACAGGTGTTTACTGGGCTATCTGTGTCCTTATGCGCAGTAAGGCAAATTTGCATAGCCTCAGACACCTTACAGGTGCTCACAAGCAACGATGTGTCGGTTGATAAAAGAAACCCAAGAAAATATATTTTGCTCACATCAAACAACATGGCGGCTATGACGTCATATGAACTATTGAGCAACTCAATTATTTCACAAATAAAAAGATTGCACCTTAGTCTTACTGTTTTTGTTTTTGTATTCAGAAACCAGTGCTAACTTTCACTGAACAAAACCAGCGTGCAAAGGTTCTTGTAATTACTGAGTCCATTAAGGGCCACCGAGTTTTTATTCAGACAGCTTTTTACTCATTTTCTAGCTTGGTCGACTTTTTAAGTTATAAGATGACGAACAAACTGTTTTATATTTGGCCACATGCCTTAAGCTTGGTTTTCACTTGCGTCGGAATCGGAGTCATAAGCAGCTTAAGACGAAGTGAAGACCAGAAAACGGAGTCGGAATCAGAGTCATAAGCGCGTCAGAATCGGAATCGGAGTCACTTTGTGTTTGAGTGATTCTCAAACACAAAGTAATTTTGAAATTACTTACGTAACGAACGGTGGTTTGGATGAGTGATCCTCAATTGTTTTGACTATGACCAAATGAATAATCAATGATTTGAGAAGCCATACGAGAGGAATCTTTAATATCTGTCGCGAGTGTGCGAAGGCTGGCAATATTTATTAATCAACTAAGTTAAAAAGCTCTTACACCAACTCAATAGAATTTTTTAAAAATTGCTTTACGTTTAGATTTTATTCGATATTTTTTTACATTCTTAATTTTTTAATTTAAAAATTGCTCTTAAACAATTTTAAAAATAGTCAACGCTCTTAATTATTTAGCAGTTGGATCCCCCCCTTGCCCCCTCCCCCCCCTTCACGCCACTGAGTCCCTCTGTCACAGAAAATGAATAACTATCACATTTTCGTTTTTCAATCACGTAATGAAACGAGTTACTTAACCCATGAAACAGAAAGCTATAGTTAAAGTGTAACAGACAAATAAATAAAAAGAAAAAAGAAAAAAGACAATGGAATTAGTGTCTACTAACCACTATTAGACTAATAACTATTTCACCGGTTAAGTGTCATCACTATTTTAGGAAAATCAAATTTAGTTTATGTACAAAGGCAAATTTAGAAATTTACAGATTTAGAAGGGAATGAATTAAAAAAAAATGCTGAATGTTTTGATTATATACACCAAATTGAAAAAACGTTGTGTTCAAAACGTTAAATCATCGAAAGTAAGACCGAAAGGGATTATAGGTAAGCACTTTATAAGGTCCACTGAAAGAGGAATTGCACAAACAGGTCACGTGATCTAAACCATTAAATCAAGCACCATGAAGTGTCATATGAACTAATCCAGAAATGGAAAGAACATCTTGATATTAGTAAGAAGGTAAAGTTTCAGCTCAAATTGCATGACACAGAAGAAATGGATAGCATAACTTGAAAACCGAAAGAAAATCGAACATTTTATGGACAAATGGGGCTGGATGGTATGCTCTTGAAATCATCTGTTACTATTTCTGAATGTAGTATGTCACTCCCCCTCCCCCCAAAGGATGACAATATTACAAATTCAAGGACTTTTTCAGAACCAAAAACCTTTTGTCAAGGACAAACTCCAATAAATTCAAATTCAAGTCGTTTTCAGGGACCTGTGTTCACCATGGTAGTACTCGAACCGTTAAAGATTTGATTTTTATAGGAAATAAAGGTTAAAAGCTAATAAAGAAAGCCTTTATAATCATGTCTGATTAGAGAACGTTACAAAAATGTTAACCGTTAACAGTAAAGACTTGTTTGCTTACGGACTATTAATGCTGTAAATCCCAAGTAACAGAGTTTTGAAATATAGTTGGAATGGATAATGAGTAACTCGTATAGAAACGCTATGTTTCTTTTCTATTCTTTTCATTTTGTATTTAAATTCAATTGCAGAACGTGACTTTGGCCACACTCTTTCAAAAGCAAACTTTGGCTTTATTTCTGCCTTGTTTTCCAGTACAACAATCTGTTATGGGGATGGCTGCTGCTAGAAAACCTAGCGTTCCTTCCCTCTCTCTTCGTGTCATTTGTTGTCCAGTAACTCAACCTTAATACATGAAAATTAATCAAAAAACATTTTCGAACGATCATGACAATTGAAGTGATCCTTGCTGCCGCAATTGAAACAGGCTTTGGGTCCTGATTCCCCAAAAGGTTTTAAAGGTTCAGTTTGATTTTGAGAAAATCCTCCACCGTAACTTATATTAGATAAACTATCCGTCTTCCTTTCAGAAGTACTCGCAAACCCACTTTCCCGATGTGGTATCCTATTACGTGTGCTGTTTGGTTCGTCCTGTGGTCTTGTTACTGGCCTTTGACGCCAATTTGAGGATCCAGCTCCAAACTTTCCTTGCCAATTCTGGCTTGCGGAATGCATATCATCACTACCTCCCTTCCAGCGGTTGTCAAATCTTCCACGAGAAGCAGTTCCGCCTCTTCCTCCATAAGATCCACCTCTGGTCATGCCACCTCCTTCTCTATTCCTGATACCACGTCCATCTGGAACAGCACCGAGTAGTGATCCTCCTGCCCCTCCCTCGTCACTTCTGCCCCGCTGTCTCGAGTTTAATACGGTCAAACGAATCTCAGGACTCTGGCCGCCCCAGTTCTGAGGTGGCAGAGGTGGAAACCCTGGGGGAGGCCGGGAAGCAGAAGGGCCCTGGTCCCTTTTTCCTGGATTTTCTTTGGCTGTTTCTTTAGGGGCATTTTTCCCCAACGCTGGTTTATTAGGCGCTTGATTTAGATCTTTTGAACCATCGCCACTGGCTGCTTTGGTCAAGGATGTTAGCTTAACGGGCATGACTTTAGTTGCTGCTTCTGGAGAATGCTCCTCATTCTTGGACTTGACAACAGCGCTATAAGACTTGGGTCCTTGGTTACAAGGGGAGTCAGGCCCTGCCTCGTATTCATATGTAGTAGTAGTATCCACTTTCAAAGGAAGTGGCCTACTTAAGTAAGACGGTTCAAACAAGTTATGGGCATCCATTTTGCCTATTTTGCTATCATCGGAGGTATGTTCTAAAGTGGTTTTTCTCCGATCATTTTTACTACATTGACGCAAATACGAAAGTCCGTTTGGATCGAATGTATTTTGGATCTCACCAGTTCCTCTATGGTTTGTTTCTTGTTTCGCTTCTTCGTGCTTTTGGCTCGACAGTTCTTCTGAATTGTTTCTAGGATTCTCGCATCTACCTCGGTTTTCGTCGCCCAATTTCATGGAGCTTTCTAAAAATGCATCGTTTCTTCGAGTTGGTTGTTCTTTCTTCGGTTCGATGTTGTTTGAACTCGTGTTCTGTCCTTCTGATGTGGCTGACGCTGTGATTCGCAGTTCATTTGATCTGTTTTCACTGGTATTCCCTGTCGTGGTTCGTAAATCACCTACTAAAAATATTACATATTAAAAAAATAACTTATTTGATAGTTTTGGTCCGTCAAATTCCTTGGATTTGAATGAGTTAAGGTATATTTCCCAAGTCCTTAATGCCCATGCCAAACACCATAAAGGTTCAAACTATCATGACTAAAGTACCCTCTTACCTTTTTCCAAATACATTCGTATTTCTAATATCACTCCAGGAGCAAAGCCTGCCTCCTACAAAGATATTACGTAATTATTTAGCAGCAAAGAACAAGTCCATAGACACTCGAAATGTTCCCACTTGTCTAACTTGGTTTTCATGTCATACATGTAGTATTATGAAAATAATGTACAGCTACTTCAAAAACGTTAAATACTGCATGCTGAATAGCGCATTCCAACACCGAAATGCATTGTTGTATTCATCTTTTGTCCTGGGTGTCTAAAACACGCAGATATATCTTTAAAGAACTGTGTGACTTTGTCTGACAATTCATTTGTAACCAAAACATACAAGAACAACAATGCATTTTGGTCTTGGAACACAACATTTAGTATGCAGTATTCACCATTCTTACGTTTTGATACAGCTGTAGACATATTTGGCAACTGATTTTGTCATACGTACTTGTAATGTTTTCTTTAAGTCTTCTTTGTTTGCGACGAGCAATGAATCCTACATTTAAAAGAAGAATAAAGAATGTATCGTTGTATTCATTTTTATGTTTAAACTTAACCTACTCTCTTTGAAGGGGTTCTTGTTGGTATATATGTGTTTGTATGTTCCTTTGGGCAGTATATTTGTGAAAATGACAACTTACCCTGATACAATTTTCCTTAAACTTTTCAAAAAGGTTTTCCAGTTTCAGCTTTTGTAGCATGGCAAGAACTTTTGCATAAGGATCCCAGCCTATAAACAAACAAACAAACAAACAAACAAATAAATAAATAAATAAATAAATAAATAAATACATAACCACTTGGAAAATTTATCATTCTTATTATATATAGCTTTTACTGCCTAGTCACTATCATCATCATCACCATCATCATTGCCACCACCACCACCACCGCCATCATCATCATCATCATCATCATCATCATCATCATCATCATCACCATCACCATCACCATCACCATCATCATCATCATCATCATCATCATCATCACCGTCATCACCGTCACCACTATTACCATCATCATAATCAGTTATTATCATCAATTATCATCATTTCCATAATCATCATTTTGTCTGTGAGCAATTCACCATTATTATTAATTCACCATTATTATATTACAACAGACGTCATCACAACTTTGTCAATATCATTGTCACTGTCAATATCATCATCATATTTTTCTGGGTTTTCCCATGCATCTTTGCTATCAAATTAGTCATGTAATGACTGATGGTTTTACCTTCCTCCTCATTCTGACTCCAGTCTTCAAGAACATCCTCGTTTGGTGATAAATCATCTTCTTGACTACCTTCTTGTTCAACTACCACCCCATCACTACCGTCATCACAAGAATCATTATCTGATTCTTGAGGATCGTCTGGCCATCCTGCAGCTCTTAACAGCATTAGATCTAGTAAATCATTCCTTACTGACCTGCAAGTGAAAATTATCATTGTTTAAAAGGTGCACTGTGGTCCAGCTTTGATACAAACAACACTATATAAGGCACAATGAACAATATATTTTTGTACCAAAGCTATAACACAATGCACCACAGTTTGCTATCTTAGAAAAGCCTACTTTTTCAACACTTGGTCTCACTTTTTGATCATGTGAGTATGCATAGTCTGAAACTCTTGGTGTTTATTGAGTCTTACCTTGGTAAACTTGTAGACAGAACGTTCTCTCTCACTGAATTAAAGATTTGGTCAATATTGATATTCTCCAATCTATAACAACAAATTTACAGTAAAACAATACATGAATAACATGATTGCATTGATAATTCAGAGCCTATTCACTGAATAGAGCTTTAAAGTTTGCAAAATGAAAAGAAATGAAAGGGTTTTATTACTACTATTTAAACTACTACATTAATAGATTTTAACATAAATAGTAGTTGATTTACCTTGAACTGCCATCTTCTAAGTTAGGACCAACAACACGCAGTAAGCTCACGAAACAGACCACAAATACACTCAATTGTATTTCAGATATATCCTGAGCAGTGTAAAATAATGATTTGAAAAATTGAATGAGATATCAGAGTAACATCAAATATTATAGTAGTTTTCGTATGATTGTAAAATGTCACAGCACACAACTGAGGACATTCATTGAACCAATCAAAGTGTGTGAGATCACTATTCATCCAATGAACATACCTGTTCAAAATTACTCCATTTTTCCAGACTCTGCTTTACAAGAGTATCTACAACAGACTTGAAGCTAAAAACCAAGAAAAAGACAAAAAATCTATAGATTATATATAGATTGAATAATGGACCCAAAATAATTCTCTGGGGAACCCCACACTTGTTAATAAACTTAGAATTCAGAAGAGGAAATAATATGTAAAAATGATGTTGATATGGAAGGCATGGATATTTTCATCAACTTTTAATACAATAAAAGTATATAATACAATAAGATATTTTAAAGTTAACCTTACCTTTCATCCAATTCACTTTCACTTTGGCAAAGACTTAATAAAACTTCACCCAAAAATCTACAAAAACGCTGACATCGATGTTTCCAGTCACTGATAGTATAGTGCTGTAATCAATAAAATATTAATTTTTATAGTTCAGGAAACTTTTTGCTTTTAATACTGAGTATTTTGTCAAGTTTTCTTGATATTATTTATGCTCTCAATCAATCTGACCTGTACAATATTATCTCTGGATGCAGTCATGACTTCACAGAAATAATGTGGAAATCTTAAGATGTCAAGACCTGAATAAAACATAGAATAATAAAATGATGAAATTAATCTGACTTTAAACAGGAAAAGAAGCACGAAGTTCTGGGTGATGTAGTCTGCCATATTTAACTCCGAATGTGCCAATCAAAACTTGGCGCAAATCAAATCAAATGGTATACTATAGCATATGCAATGAATATATACGTAACTAATATGGATGTAACGTAGTTGACCCCATTCCTCTGTTTTTATTTTTATTTTTTATTTTATTTTTTATAATTACACAAAAATGAGTCCAAAAAGAATGAGCAAGTTAAATTTTAGACTCTCCATCCACTCCAGGAGGTACATGTAAGTTATTAAACTCAATCAGAAAAAGAGAGAGAAGGAATGAAAGAATGAATAAGAAATGAAAGGAAGAAAAATAAGCCAGGAAAAAAGAATGGATGAAAAGAATATAAGAGTAAGGACTTGAAAAATAAAAAATACAAATAAAAAATGTGAAGTAAAGCAATTTCATTACCTGACAGAGCATGGCAGATTTTTGCAGCTGAGTTTGAAAATCCATTTTTATCCAAAACTTTTTCCACAATCATTTCCAATACCAGCATCACTTCTGATACCCCTTCAAAGTTCTGTGACAGTTTACTTTCAGAGATCAGTGTACCTATATCACAGCTCAAATCATCAATATTTTCTTTGGTCATTTTCTCCAGTACTCTTTTAACATTTCTCTGGAATTTCCACTTCTGCCAGCTCAGTTCTTTCTTCATTGTTTTTTCATCATTACTGGGGGGTTGGGGTTTAGATATTGGAGACTGAGCCTGTTGATGTTTAACCAGCTGCTGTTGCTGCATAGCTGATGCCTGCAGCTGTGACGTGACTCCTTTTTCACTTTTAATTGGTAGAATAAAGGAAGATGGGAGGGTCTGTTGGTTGTTTTTGGGGTCATGGAATGCACTTGGTCCTTCAAGGTGCTGTTGTAAAGCTGCTGCAGCATCCTGGGCCTCCTGAAAAGAGCTGTCTGCTTGCTGGCTGAATGCTTTGGTTTCACGACACTGTGAGTCATAAGAGAAGTCACTGCCTGATCTAAATGGGATATTCTTACTCATATCATCATGTGGTACAGAAGGCCAGGTGTTGGGGAATGACTGTTCAGCTGAAGGTGACCATGTATTGTTTACAAGACTGCATGAGTTGTTATACCATGATGATTGCTGTGATACATCACTACTAGAAAGAATGCTCTCCTCTTCACTTTGGTTCATTCTCAAAGGTGGTGGTATATAACGGTGTTGTTTGTCTTCTACTGACATAGTTGTTACTAAAACAAAGAAATGCATGTAACACTTCATAAGGTACAGGTATCAATATTTTTTCAACTTTCTAGCAATCTTAATGTCACAATGCTTTTGTTAACGGATTGGAATGGGTAATACTGTCTGACCTTCACTTGAAACTGGCTAGTGTTTCAATGGTAAAGGTCTACATAGATAAAATATTTCCTCAATGTATCCCTTGCAACAATTCCAAACCAGTTCAGTTGGGAGGAAAAAACAATAGAATTTAATTCTCCTGAGAATTGAGGACTGATTGTTTTGCCCTTTCAATTGAACTGCTTTGCAAATGGCTTCAAGGGGTCTATTCATGGTAACAGAGCATCTGACTTGTGCAAATTAGCAAAAAGTCTATACAACTTATTAAAAAAGAAAGAAGAAGAGCAGTATTACTGTACAAATGTATTTACCAGGGTCCTGCGTTTTCGCTTGTGAATGTGCCTTGGATGAAGACATAAATTCCCCAGGACTAGCAAGGTGAGGCCTGGTTGAGAGATGATGGTTTCCGATAGCAGATGGGTGATTCCTAGTACCTTCTCTGATTGGAGCAAAGTTCTGCAGTGAGTTTGATGATGGAAGCACTTGAGTTATAGGTGATTGGAAATGCTTGAAAGATGAATGGTACTGTGAGGTTAATGCTGCAGATTCTTGTTCATTATTACTACCTAAAACTTGCTGGCTATCTTCTCCTTTTCCTTTGTGTGAATAATAAGAGCTTGATATTGTTGTTCCCTCATAACTGTACCCTTCTGGGATTTTGTTTTCTGATTCTTTAGCTTTGTTTGGAATTAAGTAAGAAAATCCACTCATGACAAGCTGCTGTTCTAGTTTGTCTAGTGATTTCAAGTCTGGTTTTTCAATGGTTCTTTGGTCTTGTTGGTGTTGTACTGGTGATTCTTCAGACCAAAGAGCTTCTTCTCTTGGAATACCATGTGCATTTGTTTCCTAAGAAATAAATAAATATGTTATTAATGAAAGGTGGCTTAATGGTTATTGCATGTCAGAATTAAAGGATCACAGTCAATGACAATGCATCGCACTCCAAAAACGACCCACCCAACCTATTCTCTGCCAGGCAAAATGGTGGTTTTGGAAGTATAGATGTTTGTGGAATCCATTTCCATTGATATTGTTTATTTATTTACTAATTCTGCCATATTAAAAAATATATATATACATATTTTTTTTCATGTTAGGGCATCTTTCAGGCAGGAGGTTTACAGTGCAACTGTATTCCAAGGTTCTTAGGTAAAACATTTAACAACTAATATGATCTGATATTGCAACTAATACACACATTGTCATGACTCTCTAGCACCCAGATGTATATTAAACTGGAACATGTACCAGCAAATTGTGGGATTAACCTGGAAAAATGCTGGAATACCCCACAATTGTAGCATTCCATCTAGGTGGAGGTGTAACTTTATACTATGAGATACAGGTGCTGGCAAGCTGTACTCACAGCTGTCATCAGTATTGAGATTGTTATATTAGTACCTGAGCAAGACCTTCTTCTGCTAGTATAGCACCCACAGACTTCAGATGACCCATATCATCTCTAGAAAAAAATCACAATCACAATATTCATAATTATAAATTACAAAACAGCATGTGCTCTGATAGTGCAGGAATTTCAATTGGCATATTTAAGAGTTTAATTCATTTGAAATACAGATATTTATGCTATTAATTCCACTTACGTTAGGTATAGTATTAGTTGAAAGTTTCCACTTTCACGAGTAGCAGTCACCCTTGGTCCACTAGTAACAAGTTCAGTGAACCTTCTCACTGCCTTCTCACTCCACTGATCTTCTCCCTTTCAAGGAATAGGTAATAATCAGAATATCACATGCACTATTGTACTTTAAAAGTATTGGTTTGATTCAGAATATTGAAATGTAAATTTGTTTGATTCAGACACTTAAACTTTGGCCTATAATTTGATATTTTTTCCTCTTTTTTCTTCTTCAAGTATCCCAGTTGTTGATTCAGAAAGACCCAAAGCATTAGTCAAGATTTTTATTGTTTGTAATAATCAACAAAATGTGGACAGCCCCCATCAACCTTCCTAGAAACAATGATGAGATATACTGGGGGCACAATGCCAATGAGCTATTGGTCTGTTTGATTGACAGAGAGGACTGTATGGCCAGGCACTCAGCTCAGCTGATTCTGCCTTGATGATGATCATGGTAATGCTTTAATCAACATGCCATTTTCACTGATTGTGATAAGTAGCTGTATAAGATCTTTTATTGCACTTACTCTAGGTGGCTGTATTCCTTCTAGAGTACAGTACAAGGCCTGTGGTGGCCACGATGTGATGTCTCCTGGTACATTACTACACAACATATCCAGAGGGCAACATTGAGCTTCACCAAAATCAAGGAAGAACACATCAACCATTCTGAGAAATAAAAAGTAAAATGATATGAAAAACCCTTTTAACCAATGGAAACTCATGCTCATCCAGCAGACCTGCCAAATTTAATTTAAATAGTCCATAGCAGGGGTGTGCGCAGGCATTTCATGAGGGGGGGTTCTAGTGCTTTTGATCTGATTTGGAAAAGACAGCAATATAAACGTACAACTTTACACAAAAAGTGTTATGCGGTACAAATAGCAATTCAATAGTGTTACACAATATTTTGCATGGTTTTGTTTCTTAATACATAGAACAAGCTGTTGGACTATCCATAAATCAGTGTTTCCCCTACTGATTTGGTAAATAATATATAATGAGGCACATGAGGGTGAGGTCTTGCATTAATTTATACAGTGTACAGTACATGAAGTATAAACAAACTATTGTACCAATTCTAATAGACAACTACCAGAGTTTGTTACTACTGAAATACATACCTTTGACATAATCTAGTAACTTCAGCTCTTCTCCATGTTCTTGTTGCAGCATGTTTAACACAAACCACTTGTCCAATGCCTGGCATGTCATTCAAGGGTGATGGAATTTGGTTGTCACACCAGTGATTCAATGCAAACATGTAATTATCAAAGTGTTCAAGTTCAGAATCTGATCCTGAAAAACCAAATCAGAGTGGATGGTTGGTGCAAAGATTAATATTTTTTTCCAGGAGTTTTCCAGGGCCCTGGAAGAAATTTTTGAAACTCAAGGATTTTTCCAGGAATTCCAGGAGCAGTTTGTCCCCTGTAACTTATGATGAACACTTCATCTGTATGTGTAAAAAGGAGATTTTTTAAAATTTTACGGGTCCTTTTATCAGCTATACAACTGGTATTAAATCGTCCAGGAAACATTAGACGATAAAGACACTTTTTATCTGATAAGTGGTGAACGTTTTACTATAAAAAGTAATGTTGACGTACATAATTTATAAATCTGGCCGATAGGACCAAAGAACTTAATCTTAAACCAAGTATATTTGGTTAACATCTTACCAAGTTGTGCCCAGAAGTGGTTCACATCGATAATACAGGTAATTCGTACGCAACACATCCTGGTTTCGTTGCTACCGCAGTTGGAATTCAAGGCTGATGGCAGCTCTTTCTTCAATGGCGGAACAGAAGCCACGGTTTTTCCATCGTATTCACTGCTATATCCAGAGCCTGGAGGAGGTCCCCAGCGCCCTAGAGCACCTCTACCACGACCTCGACCTGCCATTCCCCTAACCTAATACACTAGAATAGTTATTTTTGGCAGCAAACTCCAAGACTTTACATGTTGTATACCGTTCTTCTTGTAGAGGTTACCATGTGCGTTTGCCAGCAAGCTTCAAGTGAACGTGAGAAAAAATAGTTCTCTTGCTGTGCCTCTTTGTTGATCTACAATAGCTTTTTAGACTACGAGATGAATAATTATGGCCTAAAAACGACAACAAGAGGGATATCACCCCAGAAAAGAAGGGTTATTTTCGCCTTATTTCGACTGGTCTTTTTTGGGTTTCGCTCGTTACTCACGAAGAAAGCTTAAGGGAGACTGGGACGAGAAAACAATGCAATTTTTATGGGGGGATTGGTGGGGGGATTTATGTCAATAGTAGCTCAATAGCTATGACATGATGTTTCCTATCTCAACTTTTTTGGGAAAAGGACCAGTTCTTTGTACTTCACAAGAGGCCAATCCAGGAATCAGAAAGTGATGATGGGCTGCAGTGCCTTGGGCCAACCTCTGAATCCTCCCATACACCCTCAAGCTTTAAAAGACATTAATAAAGAAAAAAATAAACTCCAAGAGAATAAACGCAACCCAACTCCTGACCCAACCTGAAATAGTTAAACATTATGCCCAAGTTGGAAAGAACAGACTGGACAAGGGCCAACTCCTGTTATGAACCACAGAAGAAAAGGAATAGACTGAAAATATGTTTTCTTGACTTTTTAATAGTCTCAATTCAACATTTGGGTTTGTCATGCAGAGTCTCTAAAGGAATCAATACACTTCAATAAGTTCAATACATCATGACATAACCTGTGATTGCTTAGACTTAGTAGCAAAAATTATTAAATACATGTACTGTATAATTTGGAGGACAACTTAACTGACATGGTCAGGAAACCCCAAAAGATATGTACTTAATGTATTATCTTAATATTTATTGATTTCATATACAAAAATCGCCAGCAGCTTACTATTATACACTCATTCCAGCTAGCAGAGGTTCCTTTCTACACTAAGAAGCTTCTTGCAACTCCTACAATACAAATGCACGGCTTCCAGCAAATAATGATTCTTATTATTAAGCTTGAACAATGTCTTTGTTCACAGTATAAACAAATAATATTTTGAAAAAATATTGCCCTCTTGTAATTTCATACACTACAAAAGAAAAAGTGGATGGATTTGTCTCAATGTTAGTTTTTTCCTACATGTTGGACACTTGTTTTGAGTCTTAATAGCATTTTTTATGCATTTATCACAAAAGACATGACCGCATGTTGTAGAACTCAACTGTCTCTTTCTTTTGATCTGTTGAAAAAAATTAAAAAATGAAAATACATTTTACAATGCTATTTTCTTTTCCATTTGTTCCAAGAAAAGTGCTTGAACTTTCTGCTGACATTATGCATTTTTAGATTTGTACTCTGACTTGTATTTCCATATTATAAAGTAGAACTGCCAGGATATCACTGGCTTCAAGGGGCTCTTCCATGAGGTACACTTCTAATACATAATCAATATTCACAACAGACAAAATGTGCATGGATATGTATAATAAAGCATCAACTTTCTACTACTTAGTAACACTTACTAAATCAGCATCATCCAGACATATTGGACATATTATACTCTTGTGAAACTGTTCTTTTTCCTCGCTTTTCTTTATTTGGCCACTATTACTTGTTTCTCCAATACTGAAATATATGAATAATAAAATAATAATAAGGATTAATGAAAAAGACATCCCATTAATTGATGCCTACTGAAGAACTGACCACTCATATTGCCCATGTTCACATATCATCCCTAATGTTTTGCAGTTTAGTTCACTAAACTGTTAGAAAATCTATAAGGAAATGCAAAGGATATTGTAATGAATATCAAGCAGTTCTTCGTAGGTTAGTGTAAACAATGTAAATAAGAGTTGATTCTTCATCCTAGATGACTTCTATTTGTCAAGATGGATGCTTAGTCTGAAAGCTCAACAAATAAAAATCAACTAGAGTGAAGAATCAACTCTTATTTACATTGTAATGAATGTTCAGCACTACTTTCTTTGGGATTTTGAAGCAATGTTTGAGAGCCACTACAACAATACCCCATGCATTTTGTGAACCTTGTTTGCCCAAAAAAATCATAGAGTGTACTGATTCCAAGGATATTTTTTAGAAGAAAGGAGAGTACATGATTGGGGTAAGGTGAAAGGGTTATGTTGTATAATTTTTGAAAACATGCCAGGAATATCATTTGCACAGGTTTAGATGACTTAGTTTAAAAAATTATTAGCAAAATAACATTTACATGTAACTTTGATGATTTTATCTCATAAATATTTTTCAATTTGGTGTATCAGTAACCATTGTATAGGTGTGTATGTCATTTCTGTCAATACTAATATTGGCTGATGTACATGTGCTTAACAAAAAACTTACCTGTTATTTACACAAGATTCCCTAGTAGCATTTTCTATGCTTAAATCATCATCACCCACTGTACATTTTTCATCACTAACATCTGTTACATAATTATTTCGACTGGAACTACATGATGGCATAACTTCAAATCTGCAAGAAGGTCTTGACTGAATCACAGATTGCCTTTGATAGATTTTATTTACACTCTGGTGGCAAAGTAGAAAGTTTAACATCTTAGTAAATGTACTTTGCTGTTTGTAATACTAGAATGACTCAAAGAGATTTTTCTTGCATGTTACTACACATGTATGTACAATGTAGCATTGTTTTTTCAGAGTGACATCTGGTGCTTACCACAATTATTGGACTAGAATCCTGTTGATCCACTGTTTCACATGTTAAGTCAACAAAATTATTTCTAGTAGGAGAATTGGGCTCCAATGTTAGGTCAACTACATCTGAAGAACCTGGCAAACAAAGATAAGAGCAATGACCATGAGACCATATAATGCTAGTAGTATTCAGTTGGCCTTCTGTTGCCATGGAAAATTATTAGCCTCTTTCATTTGGCCATTTTATGCCACCAATTAGCTATTTTCTTAGCAGAATTAATAACTTATTAATTAGCCTAAACTCCCAACAAATACTACATGACTCTTAAAACTCATGAATAATTAATGAGGGGAACACAATAGAAATCATAGACCATGGAGGAGGTTTGAAATCTGATAAAATATCATCTTCATTTGAATTAACTTGGATTTTTGTCTGCCAAACTTGGTTCATTCATAAAAAATTTAAAAGAACCTGAGAACATACGCTTAGATGTTTTTTGAGCTGTTCAATAAACTTGCAAATTGTGTTTTATCAGGTGTCTAAAACCACTCCGCTATGCCCCATGTTTTAAAGCCGATAAAACACTCATGCTTGTACATAAAATACAGTACAGCTGCATCAGATATGTTAAGCCAATTAATAATCTAATAAATATAAATATGAATAATAAAGTACAGATTGTAATAGGCTATACATGTACACCAGACACATACAGTACCTCTTGGTAATACAGGGGAACTCAAGTCTATTACTTCATGAACTTCTGTGGTTGAAGACCTTTCACCTGACAAAATGTCTTCAGAACCATTGTCTGAATCAGGTAGATCTCTGTCTGAATTTAAGCTATTAGAAGAACCAAGACTTGATAGAAGATGATTTTCTGTGGAGTTTGAACTTGTAGGACTTTGTGCTGTTGGAATACAAGGTGGAATGTCGAATGGAGGTGGCAATTGTTCATTAAAATTCTCAAAAACTGAATCTGGAAGAAGAATTCTTGTTCTTTTGGCCTGAAAGCATAAATGAATAAATTATTAATAATAAAGCATGGAAAGCCATTTGATGAGTTACAGCATACCATGGTCTGTACCATGTACAAACTGGAAGTCAGTATATGAAATCCGCTATGATGACTTTTAATCTAGATTTTCTCATGTAAATGTACATAGTCATGATCCTTTAGCACATGAAAATAAATGGAAGAATTTCCTACCTGTATTGAACTATCAATTTGATCATCATTCATTATTTCATTAAGATGGTCTATACCATTAGTTGATGGGTTGTCCATGGTGTGTAAATCAACAGTGATTTCTTGCTGTTCAAACGGATCTGCTAATCCTTCAAACTTTATCTTTTCTGAGCTACTAGATATAATGTTTTCAATGGGATCTATTTCAGGCTGTAATTCATGATTAATGTTTTCATATTCTTCTTCTTCTGAGTTAAGTGCTGAACGTTTTCTCTTCTGCTGCTTCTGAATGTAAATAACAACAACAACATCATCACCACAATGGACAAAGTTAAGCCTCAACAGACACACATTTCACAAGGCAGTTATCATTAAAGCCAGTAAAGGGGCACTAGTTTTGGATGGAGCATTATTTATGCAATTTTAGAGAGGTTCATTATTTTCATTTCATGTGAAAAGGGAGGATCCCCTTTGTTTCTGAAGAGCTTTACCACCATGATTCCAGCAGCACCTCCTACTTGAATAATTATAAGATCTTAAGTGAAAAGGCCTTTTCAAACTTTTAAGAGAGATTTTTTAATTCTGCATTTGTTTAATCTTTTTTTCTTTTGTCTAAATCCTTACTAGTTTAAAAGTTACTAGAATAAGCTTATTTGATGAGTCATTAATATACAATGTGTATAAATTATACAAAACCCCGAACAGGCCTTGATTAAAGAGTTGTGTGCAATTAAGAAAGCAGGCTTTCTTATACCTTTATGAATTGATGAAAGGAAAACAAAAAGCTATGGTAGATTAGTTTTAGGAATAGCATATTTGGTCATCAGTAATTTTAGCTTAGTCACGATATCATTCGGTGAGATTTCAGCATTTTCAAGTAAGCTTACTAGTTTGTAAAAACAATGAAGACTTCTCTTTATATCAAGAAAATTCCATCATTTTTAAGTCCTATTTTAAAGTAAAGTTAAGCTTCAATCTAACGTCAGTATTATGTAAGAAAGCCTTATGTGATTAAGCGAAGCACAACATTGTCGTCCAAAGAAACTATATATTCAAAAAAACTCACCCTAGACATTGCAGAACTCCAATGTTAGAAGCACTTAGCTTAACCCACGTCATTCACAAATGAAAGTTGTCGTAATTATTTGAGATAAGCGTCATATAATCCAAGAACAATTCCATGTTTCCTGACTTCTTTTCATATTTTCACTTCGTCTTTTCTGCTGCTGTTGCTAACGACCACGATCACACAGACAGCTAACATACTCCATCTAGACATGCGCAGTAAATTATTCCACAGGGTACCCAATACACCCACTAATAGGCCTGATAATAGGCCCACTAATATGTCACATGATCACAACCCCTTAAATCAAACACCAGTGCAAAATGAACTCCAGAATTAATTGGAAAGAGCTTCTCACTATTTCTTAGAAGTTTTAACTCAAAATGTTTGACATTGGAGAAATTGCATAATAAAATCAAAACAGTAAATAAATAAGGGACCGTTCACTTTTGATCGGGGGAGGGCTCGTGGGTTTGGCGGTGGCACCCAGAAAAAATTGGGCCCAAAAAAGGGGAGGGTGGGCAAACGCAAAGTTTGGTTTCACTGGAGGCATATGTCAAACTGATAGAGGGGGTGGGGGGGGAGTGGGGAGATCATGTATATATTCCCCATTGACACCTGATTCACGGCAACCTAGCAACCTGGTAACCTAGCAACCTTAAAGTTGGTTTTGCAGTAACATATTACCAAACTTGCTCTGCAGCGAGTAAGTTCGAAGCTCGCCAATGAAGTTCGTTGACTTCCGAAGTATTGTAACTTACTTCGGCGATGATTTCCGAAAAAAACTTCGGAACCAACTCGTCAAAAGTTAGTATGAAACGCGCTGCATTTTGTAAAAAATGCTAACATATTACTGAAATGTCTGAACTAGACAATGAACTGATTGCTATAATATAACTCAAAACCGAACTCTTGAAATGTTCCAACGCAAGAAATAAACGAACAAATTAATGACGTCAATGTTCACGAATGGTTCCCCACTTAGCTCTTAGTCTTCCTGAAGCAATATACATATATACGAGTCAAAAAATATGTATTCCATGTCCATAGATCATGGATAGCAACTCTTAAACACATGTTATTAAGATATTTTTTCCCGATGATGCCATCAGTATAGTAAGCTTAAAACCAAGTGTTAAGAATGTTAAGTCATTAAATCTTCCAACTCGCTTCGGCTAATGGATCTTTGAAAGTATCTTAAGATCGGAAATCTAAAAACAGGTGATATCGGTCCTCCTATAAAATAAAAACCGTGTCAAGTTTTTATAAATACTTGAATGAACAATGTAGAGTAGAATGTTTACATATGTACAAATACTCATCTGGACGTCTTACTCTTTAAATATCGCTGGGGGCGACATCTAAACTGTTATACAATCATAATAGGCTTTTTTCGAAATAACTCGACATTAATTACAACTGCAAGACAAGGCATTAATGTACATAAATGTAAATATGAATGAAATAGAAATTGTTTAGGTAGCTAGCTTTTCCACAACATCAATGATCGGCATTTTAGGCCACATCATTATCCGTATTGGGTTCTCATTGTGATAAGAAAACGACTCCCTAGAAAAAGGAAATCCACTCGTTCGGATCCATATCTTGTGGTGTGCTTCAGCTGAGAACGAGTTGTTTTTTTACGCAGCGTTACGGAAAGATTAGAGGAAATTTGAGGCAGACATATGGCACTACAACATTAACAACACTGAAGCTAGCTGGTGTAACGGATCAAGTACTTTACGATGGTATAAATTTGGATCGTGAACTTAGTTACAAAATAATGGAAACAAAGATCAACACGCAATACTCAGAGAATTCAAAGGACTTCCATCTCAAATGTGAGTTTCTTGTGGTTTTGCTTTATTTGACTCTTGTATATGAGATTTACTTGGCGATTTGGAAACCTTATATGGAATCCAAGAATGGAAACCATCTACAAAGGTATACATCGTCTCCATGGAGAAATAAAGGAAAACCTTGTCAGAACTACTTGTCTAGAATTCCTGGAAAATACGATTCTAAAAGCCTCACGAGAAAACCGAAGAGGAGGTTTCTTAGACGAAGATGAAATATTGAAGATGTAATGCTAATGTACTTCCAGACTTTCCAGAAATGAATGATATACTTTTCGATTAGCACAGGGAGCCCACTCTAGAAAAGGAAAATAAACTTCCAAACAAGGCATTCATTTTCTTGATTTTTCTACGCGAGTTCGAGATAGGTTGCTAATGAAGGCGAGAAAACAGAAAAAACTAAGCGAAGACAACAAGCACATTTTTTAAAACGCGCTTATTATGACGTAGATGCTGCTGCTCTGAAGAAATATTTGTCATAGAAATTATATAAGAAAACTAATTCGCATGACATAGGTGTATATTAAGGGCAAAAAGCTACAAATTTGTTTGTTATTAATTTAAAGGACTTTGTTATTCTGAACCCGAATACGTCGTAATTAATAGGGTTTACAGTGGGCTTTTTTACTTAAAGCACTCTAAAAGCGGAATCTCAACAATACTGTTTTTTAAGACCTTTTAAACTGTGACGTCATTTCAGAGACCATGCAATTTCGAATGCAGCTACTCATTGTTTATGAA
This sequence comes from Stichodactyla mertensii, assembly GCA_011800005.2. Lineage (NCBI taxonomy): Eukaryota > Metazoa > Cnidaria > Anthozoa > Actiniaria > Stichodactylidae > Stichodactyla > Stichodactyla mertensii. The sequence goes on from JAAAQI020171447.1 coordinate 20,741, forward strand.
GGCTGTTAGTATTTCAAATCTGTTGCACTGACAAATTATCTGTTGTCATCTCATGTGATTATATTCTATATCAGGTACTTACATTTTTGAAATCCGCCATGTGCCAAAAATCAGCATTATTTTTCGAGTGTTTCAAAACTCCGTTAGGCGCATTTAGTGAACGTTCTATCAAGGGAGCACATTAAAATTGTGGAATTGGCTTTTCCGTTTATCTGCGTATGGTTTTGCTTCAGTCGATCGTTGAAAAAACCGCTGTTCACTTCAACTTCAGGCTCTGTAATTAATCGAGTCCCCGAACTCGGGCCGAGTAACACGAACCAACTAAATTGACAAATAATATGGCCTTTACAATTGTTTGCCACTTCTTAATCAGAATAGGATAGTTTGGTTTGTATTATAGTATCGATTCCCATTCCTGCCGGCCATTTAGTGTTGTGTAGTCATAATACGTATTTTCATGGAAAATCCTTCGGACCCAGCCTCTCTTAATATAAGGAAAACTTAAAATCCTCATTTCAAGTCATACGTATTTAAGTGCAAAATTTGAGGGGTTTGCCCTCTTGAAGTACAAAACTTATCTTTTTTATAGAAAAATTTCGAATAAGGTTACCATGGTAGCTCAGCGGTTATATTATGCGCGCATGCTTGTGGGCTCGGAAACTCGATGCAGGCAGTCACCCACCTTTTAGAAAGTAGATTTCATATTTTTTTCTTAAAAAGAGCCCATTCATGCTGGGGGGTGGTTTTCATGACAGCACTATCAAAATGATTGTTATCCCTGTGAAAAGTTTCATTTGATTTGGGTTAAATTTCAGGAAGATATTGTTGCTTTTATGATTTGTTTTTTGCTGGTTCCATGACGTCATCAACTTCGAAGTTAAATATTTAATACCTCGGTAACGAAAAGAGATATCATCGAACGGTAAACAGCATTTTTATGTATTTTGAAAGGGCTTTTAAATGATAAAGTGATCCTGTTGGGTTCAGCTGCACTTTAATGAATTTTCGCCGGCTGCTGCTTTCTTTTCTTTCGGCTTTTCTTTCTTCTTTCCTTCTTTTCTTTTCCGCACCGTATGAAAACTTACCTTTTTTGGTCAATAGTGACAACAAAAGCAAATGTTATGGTCTCAGTTAATATGGGCAAACAGCTCTAAAACTGAGATAAATTGAATAATGGTGGCATCAAGGCAAACAAACCAAATTACGCTACTTTAATTATCTCATTTTAGATCAAGACCCGAAAATGATTGGTCAGTTACAAAACCACGTGACTGGCGTAGAGAAACATGCTGTGCCAAACATACACAAGAGCATCAAAAAGGACTTCATTTTCAGAATAGTGTGGGCTTCATATCGTCAGTTATTTAGGGAGTCTAAACTATACAGTCCGGCTGATCATGACTTGAATGATTCGCTTTCGGCTTCTAGTACAGTTTTTAATCTGTTGAAAACACGAAGAGGTTTTCAGCGAATACCTTTTTGAAATAACTCACAGAATGATCTTAATTTACTGAAATTTGATTGCCATCAACATAGAGCAAATGTTTCACGGTTAAAAGCCAGGCTATAGACGAAAATCAGCCTTCACTTTGTTAGTTACATCAATAAGCAGAAGCCAAGGGCCGTTCTGGATAGTTCGAATCGTCCTTGCTCTTTGTCCATTATCATCTTGGAACATCAGAGTGATATAGCAATGGAAGGCTTTCAAACAGAATTACTGGTAATCTTGCTTTATGTGACATTGGTTTACGAACTTTTTGTAGGTATACAGAAGAGAGCGACTAAGACTATGGAAAGACTTAAAAAACTCTCCTCTCCCATAGTTCCTAAGCGAAGCCGTGTCGATTTGAATCGAAATAACCAGGAGAATGACAAGTCTAGACACCACAGGACCACACGACACTTTGTACAAATGAGAATAGTTGGGAGAGACTGAAGAGACATAGCATCCTAAAATACGATAAACGATAAACAAGAAAGACGTTGGGAGCTAGATATAAAACTGTCCTGTCAAGCGTCTTTTAAAAGGGAGAATTGCCCACACGAGATGACGTCTTTCAAGGCAAGGACTCGAAGGAATAAACTACTACGGCCAAAAAAAAAAAAAAAAAGGGAAAAAAATTAACCCGGAATGGGAAAATCGATGAACACACTAAACAAATATAATCAAATGTCAAAGCTTCAATTATTTTTTTTGGATTTAATTACCAAACATTCAAAGGCTTAATTGCAACATTTGAACTAATTGTTTCCATTATGAAAATTCAAACTTCAATATTGGATTGAAAAAAGCTAGGTTTCTGAGTGCTTTTGATTCCCAAACAGTCTATATCAAGTATTTATAGAGCTTTTTTTTCCTCGTGCGCTGAAATGAAACTGTCTCAAATTTGGCGAATACTGAATCACCGACTCGTTGTGAATTCGTTTGACCACTAACAGACCAATTAATATACCACGTGACTAGACTATAGGTACATTCTCAGCTAATCACATTAACGTTTTTTCATAATTAGTTAAACGCCATGCAATTTTGTCAGTCGATCATGGTTCGCCCGCTAAATGATATGTAGGGTCGATTCACGCCGTGCGTTGGACAAACAGCTGCATGGTCGATTCCACTCAGACAAGAAAGCTTTGCTAAGTTAGCATTTCTAATGGATTGAGAGTTATAGCTCACGGGAAAAATTAAACAGCATTATGGCAATAGAAAAACAAATATTATCTGGTCGATTTATTAATCTATAGTTTTCCACACAAAATAAATAAATAAATAAATAAATAAATAAATAAATAAATAAATAAATAAATAAATAAATAAATAAATAAATAA
>JAAAQI020171558.1:0-23554 GCA_011800005.2 Stichodactyla mertensii
TTGCCGAAGCATCAGGGGAGAGGCTGGCTGGCCCCCAGACCATATACGACCAACCCCTTGCTCTAACCACGGTTCACGTAGATTTGAAAGAGAAAAATAACCAAGTCTTTGTAGTGCATTTGTTTTCGTATGCATTGTTATGGTAATTCTTTGAAAGCGATGGACGAGTGGTTAAATGCGCTATGCTTTCAAGACAGTGAGTCAAGCCCAATTGGGCTGCGTTAGTAGTCGGATGGGTGACCACTGATAGCTACTTTTCTTTTTTAACTTCGATTTTATCTTTCCTTCTTCGAAGTATTTAGAGCTTTTTTCCAGCACGAGCTGAATTTAAGGAGTAATTTAAAAAACTCAATTTTTATGTGTGCAATTTTGTAAAATTTTATTTTATTTCTTAAAACACCGCTGACAACTTAGGCTCGACACATACCTCCGCATGCGCAGTTGCTAAGATCTCATTATTTACATCATTAATATATATACACATTGACTACACCGATCTCATCCCTTTTTGAGGACTCTGTCAGGTTGTTTCTTGGTGGAATTTAGAATAATTAAATTTAACGTATTTGTTCGCTGAAGCATGCGCAGTTGTTGTGCATTCATTACCACCGAAGCACAGTGCCAAAACCAGCGGAGGTCTTGCTGCGTGAAAATAATTTCGCATTACATCCATTCCCCTGACTTCCAAGCTGAAGAAAACGTCTCAGCGAGTTTCCCCTCAGTATCAAAAACCTTTCCTGAGTTCCTCTCCTCTTCTGAGTTCTAACGTTCATGAAGTCATCATCGCCATGTTGGAACAGAAGCTTTAACTCTTTTGCTCTTCTGAGGCGGACGACGCTCTTTTTAATCTATCTAAGCCGTTCGTAATAGTTATAGCCATCTGACTCTACTAAATCCGATAATGCCATTTTCTTAGCACTCAAAGCACACAAGGAACCGACTTCTCGTTCACGTGATTTGTACTCGTAAGTAAATGACGCGCACGTGTCTGTCACGAGGCATTCACGTGCACACTGGCTGACGTCATCCACTAGTTGCCACATGAGAATGTCGTTGACAAAGGTGGTACCTCGTCGTACCATAGTAAAAGCACCCATAGTTGCTGGTATATCTGGAATTTAAAGTTGGTAACATTAATACTTTTCCCTAAAGCCACGATAATGTGCGTCTCACAAACGATAAATAAAAACTCACCTCTGTGTTTGCTACACACAACTCTACAGTGTTGCAAATCACATTTATGATGGTACAGCTTGCCATTGATATCTTTCACTGCACACTCATAGCTAGTACCCAGACTGCTGGCAGTGTGGCCCCCCGCGAGACCCGGATCACGTGACTCATTCCAAGCGGGCAAAACTCCTGTGTAGGGTACGCTAGCATTGCTCAGAACCAAACAGTCGGTTGAATTGAGTTGTTTATTAAGGTGGAGTGTTTTGATAAGGCGATCTTGGATGACGAAGTCCGCACCAGGCTGAGTCAGGTAGAAGTTTCCATGGTAACGCTTGCAGTAGTAGTCAGCTTGAGATGATCTGGTGATGGTGGCGTTAGCATTGATATGAAAGCACATGTTATTCATTGTATGCCAGCCAAGGTCACAGCCTGAAACGTAAGATAAAAATGTGACTCTAAAAATGTTTATCGCATTTAATGACCAAAATTGTAAGCGCGCCAAGCGTCGAACTGAAGGGCTCCAGCGCGCATGTGCAAACTCGGTAGCTCTTAATCACCTGTCCTTTTCTTTTCTGAAGTTAGTTTTTAATTCCTTTTCATTCCAAGGATAACAAATTAAATTAAAACCATAGGAAGCATATTCTCTTTTAAAATTAAAATATAATGGATATCAAAATTCTATAGCTGATTGTGAAAGAGCTGGCCGAACCGGACTCAGAAACAACTATGTGGCTTTGCGACGGGAGCTTTGTTTTTATATCCAAATAATGAGTTCACTTCTAGAAAGTTTTTTAACTCATAGACAGCGCGCAACCATCATTAATATTGATGCTTAATTTTCACCTACTTTGGTCAAGACTGTTGACAAACTTGTAGACAAAATTAGCACCAGTTTTACCGACACCTTTCACGCAGTCTTCACTTGAGCCATCACGAGCGTATGTCACTTCAGCATCTTTGCCTGACCAGCACTCGCCATATTGCTGAAGACCAAAATACCTTGGGGATTCGAAAAAGACAAAAATATACATTAATTCGAGTAATTTTGCAGATGTTTTGACAGCACACTCGAGACTTCTAGTAATCCCAACCTGTGTCCTTTGCTTTGAGCCAGTTGGGAGCAGTTTTTAATGACTTTTTCGATAGTGTTCCATGTCATTGAAAAGTAAAAATTTTCAAGTAGTTCAGGAAGAGGGCGAGAAGTGTTGCTCTTGTCGGCATAGCAACCAACTCCGACGTAGGGTGCAGAAATATCTTTAAAAGAAGAATGGCATAATATTATAGGTGAATGGGCAACTAAAGGGTCTAAAATATGAATAGTTAAAATAAAAATTCTGCAGAAAGGGGAGAATAGGGGAAAAGTGAATATGACAATTCGTAACTCATAAAAAGATTACAGAAGCAAATCGAAAGGAGCGTCAGCTAGTCTAGGACATTTGAAAAATTATCAGCGAAAACTGAATTTTTATTATGACCCGAGAGCGCTTGAGAGCGCCTGAGAGCGCCTGAGAGCGCCTGAGAGCACCTGAGAGCACCTTTTTTTCTAGATAAATAGCAGGCTTAAACAGCCACTTTAAATAATAAAAGTGACAAAATCAGTCGTCGCAAAGGAAAAATTCTAATAAAAACGGAGCTAAAATCCCAAGCTTCGTTTCCAATAGCAACTACAACCTTCAAAAAGATTCTGAATGCAGTACGAAACTTGCGTTTTAGATATAAACGTTTTCAATTTCATGTTTGAGTAAAAACGATAATAACTACAAAAAAGCCATTCAACTGTTGAGTTCAAGTTGTTGTCATGACAACGTTGACTTGCAATTAGACTTTTTCCCCTCTAGATAAACTAAGAATTTATTTATCTTACATATATATAATGAATGAAAAAGGAAGAGTGATTTCTTTGATAATTTCTAATGCATATTCTAAAATGAATGAGTTTCGCAAAGTAATCAAATTATGCAGATAGAAAATTTGGCTTTAAATTAAAATACGGTAACACGAAAACCGATCGTCGATATCATCTCTCACGATCAAAGAAAACAATAGCCAAAGTTTAATTTCTGAAAATTTCAATCAATAAAGTTTGCACTTTTCAAATTATTCTTTACTTAAGAATAAAGTATTTCTTTGCTTTTCGACTCGGCAGGTGGGCAAGGTTGATCTGAAATTTATTCCACTTGATAAATTCGAAAAATTTGCCAACGAAAAAACATTAAACAAGACAGTTTTTCCTTCATATAAGACTTCCAGAATTTTAAACAACTTAAAGTTTAATAAGCTATTTTACTGGTGTTTTTCAGCGCTACATTCAACGTAAAACGTCATCAGAATCTTTAACTTTAGGAGCAATTTTGCAGCATTTTTCTCTTGTTTTCAGTCGTGGCTAAGAGCAAAGGTAATTTGGAATTACATTTACACGTTTCCGGGCTATGTTGCCTGAAAAATAAGAAGTAGTTCGTGTCGAACTGACTTGATAAACATCACTAGGTTCCATTAAAAGCTGGCAGTCCGAGAGAGGTTCTAAGCGTCTATAAAAGTCCAACTTTATCACTTGGAAAGATTTCAACACTAAAAAATACAAGGTCGATGGTAAATCGCCTTGAAGGAGCTATATATTAGACTTTTGACAAAACAAATTCGGTCCCTGAAAATCACTTTTTAAAACCATTGTTTTCATATTTATTCTTCTGTTTTCTTTCTTTCTTTTCTTTCTTTCTGTTTTCATTTTTCGAAATAACGTGAAGTCATTTCATAATTGTAAGTTATAAAAGACCCGATAATAATCACAAAATTAGATATCGAAAAGAAGACGAATTATACCGACAGTTCTAAAAACGGCAAAAGTGCTGGAAAACTTCTAAATAATTTTGCTCAGCTACTTTAAAATAGCATGATTGCTAAATAAATAGTTCTCGCATTGAAGCTATAGGTACAATATCGACGGAAATTTGGGAGCACGAGAAAAAGATTTTAACTTTAGGTTTGAAATTAAAGTTTTTCTTGAGAAACGAAAACAACAGACAGTGAAAGAAGATTAAGGAAAAACCGTTGGAAGAAAGACTTACCAAAAGTTGTCGTTTTTTCCAAAGAAACGAGAACTAGAAGAGCAGAAAACACGAGGAGCATTCTCACCGGTGAAATTCGTCAGCCACAAAACTTCCAAATCCTTTCAAAAGTACCTTAAAAAGAACAAGGTGTTTGGAGATGTGCGTCTGACGAAGTAACTGATAATATCTTGCGAGAGGTGAACTTGAAACTGGTACAATATGATGAATTAGTTTAAAATATATCTCCCGCCTAGAACATCTGTTCCGCTGTACACTCTCTTCTTAAACAATTGAATCACTCATGCAGATGAGATGGCTGTCAGCATATGTATTTTTTGTTTGAAAAAGGGAATTCAAAAGGAAACAAAGCAAAAAGTGACAGGAAAGAGCCGTAATTTTTATTAATTTTGATTGTAACTCTTTCCGCGGTATGATCAAACCAGCGAATAAAATGGCTGGTCAGCGGTAGTTCCCACTGAATGAAGAAAAACAAAGGAAGCTTTCCGTTGGCACATACGACATTGGAGTTTACTTTAATTTCGTTTTAAGACATCAACTATCTTCAAATGCTAATTTGCGTTTATTTACTATAGCTTGGTCTTCTAATGAACCAGCCTTTTTGTAGTTCACATCTCATTTTCTTGCAGACCCCCTAATGTAACCAACGGTAAACAACCTTAATTACACTCGCCGTAGTTTCCAGAACAAAATAGAAGGAAACCTGCTTCCTGTCTGGAAAATCTGGTGCATGCGCACTTTGGAAGAGGGCGCTGTTTGCTGTGTCAACAAAGTTCTCCAATCTCGTCCCCAGAGCCGCTCTTTCTTACTGCGCATGCTCGACGAAATATCGAGATCGTCTTTCAGCAACCTTTCTCTCAATTCTAAAGCGTATTTTTCAAGAAAACATGCGCACATTTTCGTAATCATCTAAGAAGATGACGCTATTACGAGTTCTCCCCAGCCTACTTCGGCGAAAAGTCGTTGCAAGTTGCCGAGATCTCGTAGTGCAGTTTCACACCTCACCTCGCCAACCGCAACATTACATCCCCAAGCGTCGCGAGACAAGTTGCTGAGAAAACTGCAATACGAATGAGCATTCTGTTCTGAGAAAACATTTGGCCCTGCTATATGGTTATTTAGACTTTGCAGTTGACATAAACTTATGGTTCAAAAGAAAAAAAAAATGTATTTTTTAGATAATTCAACTTAAATGTTGTAATCACTTCTTTGACTAACTCAAATTTTTACACTAAATAACCTATTAGGCTGCACGGAATTGTGGTGGTGGCATAGACATTTTCTGAAATACAAAAACAGGATACATTGTGGTCTAGCTTGGGTACAAAGATCTATTGTTCATCATGCCTTATATGGTGATGTTTGCACCCAAGCTAGACCACAATGCACCATGTTCACTATCTCAGAAAAGGCCTATGGCGGAGAGACCTTGTAATTCAACTCTTGTAATTTGGAACTATTTTGATTTGCCCGTCATCGGTTTCTTTGACGTCGACGCCAAACTGACGTACTCTTGAATTGTCTGCGAGCCCTTGTTTGTCGAGCGATGACACTATGTTCTGATTCTCGATGTTGTTTTCTAATATATTACGAATGGCAAAGACAGCCCATTGACAGATATCTGATGATGGTAAAGGATGAACAACTCACAATTGTAGTTATAGTAAAGTAGAATAGCTAAAAAAAACCGATCGTGAGTTGTGGGGTGATGGCGGTGTAGTCTTGAGTGCTGATGTAGATGTTGATGTTGTCTTTGTTGTGTCTGGTGCTGTTGTTGTTGTCGGAGGTTCTAAATGGTTATGAATGATGAGTAATAGGTGAGTAAAGGATACAAGGGTTGTGATCATCGACGTTACAGTGATCAAGGAGAAGAGGGATTCCTTCTCTGATTCGCACCTAAAACAAAGTAAAATAACGAGAATTCAGGTATGGTAAACATGATCATGAAGGTCACACCATAATGACCCATAATGACGATGATACATGATGATACACGATGATACATGATGATAAATGATGATAAATGATGATGATGATGATAAATGATGATGATGATGATACATGATGATGATGATGATACATGATGATGATGATAAATGATGATGATACATGATGATGATAATACATGATGATGATGATACATGATGATGTTACATGATATGATGATGATGATATATGATGGTGGTGATGCAAGGTGAGAGGGATGAAGAATTAAAGGCACTGTCACTTTCCCTCCATTTCCATAGCAACCAAGACCATCACCATGGTGATGCAAAGGAAGGAAAGCATTACTATAGCACAGAGATTGAACCAGTGAGTCATGGTATGAGCTCATAGTTTCAGTAATCTGTGCAGCACAAGCTGGTTAGGCCAGTCTATTCTCTTCCCGTCTGATATTTCATTTAGGTAAAATTTTCTTTTTTTTCCATACATTCATTTACATTACAGTCTCTAATTGACCGAAGTTCAATTTGGATTGATTGCTCACACTCTCTTCTTGGGCTTAATGACAGGCTGTTAGCCATGGGAATGCACCCCCCACAGAAACTAAAGGTTAACATTTTAGGGTTTTCAAGGTCCAGCATTTGATAGTTTGGTCCACTTTAGCTTTGGTGGCACTCCCTCCCCCCCTCCCCCGCCAAACACAAAAATCCTGGCTCTGGGCTTTAATGTTATCCTTTTTCAGATAAAGTCATCCCCTTGAGTATTATATCTTTCTTCACCCTTTCTTCTCTTCAAGAAGATGGAAGCATCCTATTCATTCTAAAGTGGGAAAACATTAAATCAAATTGTTTGGTAAGGAAAGAAAGCTTACCTCATCTTGGTTGGGTTTGTGTTGATAGCACATGTTGCCTATAAGCCTTACAAGGTCACGCTTGAAGCCATGGCTGGGGCTTAGCTTACCAGAGTCTTGAGCCTGCCCTATTGATGACAGGCTGGAAAACCTGTCTCGGTTTGCAGGTTCATTGGTCTGGTGTAAGAGATCTACAGGAAAAGGAAAAGGACATCAATAAAAGACAAAAAGAAAGGCAAATGTATGAATGCAGGAGTAGATGAATGAATGGGTGAATGAGTGGATGGCTGGAGTAGATGGATAGATAGATAAATCAATCAAACTCACCTAATGCTTTATGTAAAAGTTGTACTCGAGATTGAAGAACGGGAAGATGAAGAGCTGTGGCTTTGGATAACAGACTCAGAAGCCTTGATATTAACAAAGCATCCAGCTAGAAGGAAAAAAAGTGTTCAATCAAATTCTTTTGCTCCACAACTGCACTTTAAACATATTTTCTCTTTCCTACTCATTGTGTGGTGATAATAAAATATTAAAGGTATAGCAGGAATAGATGATATTTAACTTTTGATGAAAATATCTCTACCCCTTTCACTGCTAATATGCTGCTTTCTTACTAACCATTAAGTGTTTCATTTTGGCTCATTTGCATCAAATTTGAGGGACACTTTGTAAGAACACAATAGTTTCCATGTGCAGTGAAGGATAACAAGCTATTGTATTTATGCAAAGTGCCCCTCAAAGTAGAAAATAAGAAACCAGTGAATGAGGCAAGTGCTTTATGCTGAATATATTTACCATGTTTTCAGCTGTAGAATAATCATACTTCTTGTGGAAGAATGCTGCTTCTGATATTCTTTCAAACTCAGTAGCAAAATACACAAGTGATTCTTCAGGCACAGAACAATGAGGTTTTGTTGGTAATGTTGATATCAAGGGTTCTTGCTTACTGCTGTCTGAATTTGAACCTTAGAAGGAAAGAGACTGGAGTAAGATGATGGAAGAACCACTGGAAGTGAAAAAATGAAAGAAAAAATTGGGTCAAGGAAAAAAAGGGAAAGCTTTTTAATATTACCTGAGAGATGGGCTTGGATGAGGTCCAACATGATGATCCTAAAAGTGAAATATGTTAGAGCCATGAAATCCCCAGACATAGATTATGAAAACAATAAAAAACACCTGCTGCAACAACAACAACAGCAACAACAAAACCAACAGTAGCAGCAACAACAGCAGCAGCAGCAACAATTCACCTTGCACTGGGATCAAACTCCAGTCCTGTATAGAGATCACCCACATGACCATTCTTCACTAGAGAGTCTATAATGAAGTACCTACAATTCACCAGGAAAATAACCAAAATCATCAATAAATCTATCCTTAAAATGTAAGTACCTTATGTTCTTACCAAAGAGTAATTCCCAATGGGAAATCCCCATGCCTGGTATCCTTGTGGCATGTTCTGTTTCTTTAGGTTCCATGGAAAATTAGTTTGTATTACTAAAACTTCAAATCATACTCACCCCCATTCAAGGTCTTCATGATCAGAACACAAGTGCAATATCTGTGACATAATCTTGAGTCCTAGGTGAGATGATACTAGGTCATCCCTACAAGAATAATCTACAATCCTTAGCATCTAAAATACAGTACACAAAATAACCTCATTCATTTTCTTTTTTCTTTTAATCAATGAGTACATCCCACCTTTGTGTTGGATTCCTACAATTGTAGATTACCATGCACAGGCAGTTTTGTATCGGCAGATTGGATGATGTCATCACTGAACTATAAATAGATAGGTCATGTGATCTCAGAAAGCATTCAATCCTGTTTCCTAAACCAAGACTGACTTAAACAACAACAACAATGAAACTGAGATGTTTTAAACTTTACTCACAGGAAGAAATCAGGAAAACACTGTTTCCATGTATAATCTTGTGTAGTGGAGTTTCCAACAACTACATTTCCCAACAGCTGAATAGCACTCTTGATAGTATCATTTACAGTATCTAAATAAAAAATAAAACTCCACTGTTTAAACATCAGATGGTACAGATAACTAAACTGTAGCTAACTTGAGAAACCAATAATGGGCTTGCATTAGTAAGTGTAATACATTTGTACCATTTCATAATAGAGGATAATAGACCTTTTCTGAATTGACCACAAAACAATTAATGGTTACAGTTTGAGGCAGGACTTGATGTTATCATACATTAACTGTAGCGCATGAAGTCCAATCTCAATTTGGAAACATTCAAAGTTGTGTCACTGAAGCAGATTTGGCAAAGGTCTATTATGGTACATATTCTATTCATATTCTTATATTCTATACACTTCTATTAAGGGGTTGTCAGCAATAGACCCCTTGGAATATCTTATAACTTACCTCTATCATCTGATTCTTGGAAACAAGGTTTCAATAATGTAGGAGTGATTTTCATAACTAGCTGAATAACTCCTGTTTTCCTTATATTAGAAAATAATAGCATAAATACAAATTAGAAATTAATGTATTGATACAAAAATACACATGCAATCCCCAAATCCTATGGAAGAGGGTTGGAATCTCTTGGGAAGGGTATGAAGAGGTGATATTCCAAGGAGGGGGTGTGAGTCTAAGTGGACTTACTGTGTGATGTGTGCTAGTCAGCCACCCAATGTATCCTTCTACAAGTTAGCCAATCAGATAGCAAAAATTAATCTGGCAGATACATTTTTACACATCACTATCTGATTGGCTAACTTGAACCTTATAAAAAATACATTGGGTGGCCATGTTAGGGCATGTCACACAGTATAATGTGAGGTTTTTGTATATTTAACAATTATTCCACCAAATTGAGTTGTACATGAGCTCATAGCCGACGAGGTGCGCAGTGCCGAGTCGGCTATGAGCCATGTACGACGAGATTGAGTGGAATAATTGTTTTATTATATCCACATCCACTGGATTGTAAGAAATACAATATTTTAGTTATTTTCAAGTTTAAAAAGCGAAATAACGTTGGTGAAATGCTCCGCCATTTTGTTCACTTCTCTACTCACGGGATATGAGCTGATATCGTAGTAGTAGAGGAACCAATCAGAGTGCGCGATTGCTCATATTCAGTGGATGTGGATATAATAATAATTTTTGATATCGTTTGTGGTGTTGGATTGCAGTTAACAGCATTATACATCAGTCAGGTATAGACATAGGAATTATGTATTTGCATTATCTTATTTCAGAGATTTCTTGCTTACACAATGCATTCTTGGTTTTGTGAAACACCAGCTGAAGAATTCCTCAGGAACCTGAATGCCTCAGTCGCAGCCTTTAGACAAGAAACCAATGTGTCATCCAACTCTCCAGTTATATTTGATGACAACAGATTTTCACAAGAAACCAGTACTTGTTGAGTTTGGTTGATATTTGATGAGGATATCTGATTTCTGCAGGTAAATAATTAAATGATTGTTTATTCAGTATGGCAATGAACATGTTTTAATGTCTTCATTCCATCATCATTCCAGTTCTTTGTTCACATGTCATCACAGCCAAGATTTCTCATTAAGTTCTTTTTTTCTGTACCACCAACATGGCTGTCATGCCTTAATCTGTTGATACTCTTGGGAATGGTCGTAACCAAGCAATAAGGTTCTAAGTTTATTAAGTGTAAATATATGGACATCGCTATGCTTATGTAATGCTTGCTGTAATTGGTTAATTGGCATGCTTAAATCATACTTCACAGCATGCTATGCATATTGATAAAATCTTTATATAGCACTAATGTATTGTATAATGTAATACTTATATGCAGAATAGTGACCTTTTTATTTTAATTGGTGGTTGAAATTCATTCTTGTTTATATTTGATGAAGAATTCTTCAAAGTTGGCGATTTCTTAGAAAAATTTCCCAACTTTTTGATTTATTGGTTAAAAATTAGATGACTTTGGTCTGCAGACACTGGTTGTGGTGATGATTCTTTCCGATTTCTTCCCGATCAATGACAAAATTTTCTGTTTTATGAAAGAAATCCCCACGTAAACCAAATTTGATAATGACAACCAAATCAGAGCTACTACCTGTAATCAGGATCTCTAGCCAGCATCTTTAGACGTTCAAAGATATCTCTGGTATCGTTCCACTTAAAACTTCTTTCATTTTGTTCTTTGAAGGACGATTCTATAGTCTTCCACAAAAATTCAACTTCATCCGCCATCTTGGATAACGCACAGGTAGCCCAACTTACCTTAACGGTACATGATTATGCATTTCACTGCTTTTATATTTCTAGCCCTACATCATTATGACGTCACATCAAAACAATCTATTGTTTAACCGCTAAGGATCATGGTCGTGGGAAGGGGGCAAAACAGTAACAACACAAAGAAAATCGATATTAAATGCGTTTTGTAGACTGTAGAAAAGCAGTAACAGCCACCAAATACAGTAAACATTGTGTATTAAACATCAGTACATCTTGCACTTGGAAATCAGACAATAAACTTTTCTCAGGAGAGCAAATTTCATCATATGTTTCTATCATAAACAAGCTGTGATGTCAATGACATAGGGCCTTATTCGTATGTAATAGATCAAACATGGAAAAGAGTATTTCATCTGATATCCAAACAACCAGAAGTGGGTTGAAAAAACAAGGTGCAGCCGAGTTTTTTTAACTGAGTTCAAGGTGTTTGGATAGAGAATGAAACACTCTTTCAAGTGTTTGATCTAGCTTCTCAAATTCATGAATAATTCTAGGAGAAAATCAAAGCGAAAGTTGGTGAAATTTTATGCTAATTAGGATCATATATCCAAACCACCGTCACAGCAGTGATTTACTTTGTTTTCTCCTCCTTAATTATTCATGAATTTGAGAAGTACATTTCATAAATTACCATATGAATAACTTATTAATTTGGACATGCATTCTCTTATAACCAAAAATTCATATAGAAGTCTGAGAAGCAAATTTATCTCTCAAAAATTGGAATCAATAATAGTTAATTGACAATTTGTAAACCAAATCTGATTTGAAAGAAAGATTTTTAAGAGATGGGACAACTGCCCTTCTCTGTGCAATTCCAACCTCTGTGGCCCTTCCTGGAGGGTCTTCTCACAGGCTAACAGGTGAGGAAGAAGCAGGAAGAGCTCATCAACCAGCTTGTGCGTACTCTAAATTTCATGAAATTAAGAAAGGAAAGTTATGTAGCACAAACAACTGTTGTAGTACAATAAGTAACTTATTCAGGGCAAAAGTCTATAAGCCATTTTATTTAGCATTTAATGAATCTCTATTTATAAGTTTCAAAAAGCTCTCTAATTTTCTTGATGCTTGGAGTGTAATAGGCCTGGTTGGTTATCGATGCTTCTTTCCAGCTGGAATAAACACACAAACAGAGAATTCATAGTTAATCAAAAAACAAATTAATTAATCAAAAAGTTTATTATATAACACGGTAATTTCACATGCTCTGATTGGCCAATTTGCAGTCCATAACTTACACTTACCCATTTTTGAGTTTGCCTCGCCATAAACGGTAATAAACATTTTATTAATCTTGTTACCCCCCCCCCCCCACTTTTTAAATACCTGTGTGCCACCTGCTTGGGCTGTAAGGCAGTGAAAAAAGCTTGTTCCATAAATTATGGTATGGCCCTTGTGCTTGGCATAATAAGAAGTATATATGATACAAAAAAATAACCACTACTTTACCTGGTTTTGATCTTTTTCCATCTTTGGATATGATTTCTTTTCAGATCATTGATATTTGGACCAGCATCAACATTCTGCAATATAGAGAAACCAGTGTAGAAGAAAATTTGCCTTATTATTTTAGTATTATTGTTTATCCATTTTATCATATCATAGTTGATGAATATATTAAGTGTGGTCATACTGGCTACATGATCATATTTATTATTATCAATTTTCCTCAGTTGATTATAGAATGTTTTCTTATTTATCATTCCTTTGGGACCATTTAATCCATTACTATATTATACTACACTAATATAATGTTATATGATTATTGGCTAAAAAATATATTCCAGAAATGGTGTTAACACTATTTCTGGAATTATATTTTTTAGCCAATAATCATATAACATTATATATTATATAATGTATTATGTATTATATAATTAATTTTAGATCTAGTAATAATATTAGCATTTGTTTAAAACACTGTAAATTTAACTTTTTTAGTATCAACTTTTGTAAAGTGCCACTTAGCTCCCAGAAATGGCACTATATAAATTTGGTTTTATAATAATAATAATAATAATAATAATAATTATTATTATTATTGATGATGATGAAATTTACTGGTTAACAGTCTGTTGCACAATTATTATACTTACATAGTGAATGTTAAGAGATAATGGAGGATGAGGCAGTGGTGTAGGAATAGCTGAATGGTCTTTTTTCTCTCTTTTAAACTTTGGAGGAGGTAAGCTTCAAAAAAAGAGAGAACACTAATTTACAGTTTACTACCAACAGCAACTTTCTTAGAAGTCCTCAGATATCAATCATTTTAAAAGGTATTTCCCATTTCAAATACCACTTCACTCTTGACAAAGGTTAATGATATCAGAATCAAACATATGCTTTTGACTTTTCTATGGAGGATCTCTGATAATTTCTTAAATTCCAACCACAACTGTAGTAGATTATCAAAGAAAAACATCTGGAGAAAAAAGTGTATTTACCTGAACACAGCCTTCGAGTCAGAGCTTGCATCCTATTTTAAAAACAGTATTATTATTATTATTATATTATTAAGAATAATCATCAAAATTTCAAAATTTATTTATTTGTCTAATGAATATTAAAATTTTAATTCCAACCCTCTCATTCCAAAGTGTGCTCCACCCAGGTTTGTAGAAGAACTTACTCACTTCCACTGTACTCACATTGGAAAGAATGCTAGATGAGCTGCCTTGACTGCTTGATAATGGATCACTATCCTGAACATCCTGGGTGTCAGATGCCAGTCTCATTCTGTGAGGCTTGTTTTCCATCCATTCCCTAGCCAGTGTGTAAAGAGGGGTGTCTTCTCCAAATTGTGCAAAGTCCACACTTCGATCAAAAAGCTTCATTATGTAACTGCAAAGAAATGGTTAACAAAAGGTCAAGGCACATGTTGGACACTTCCAGTCTGTCCAGGAAATGATCTCAGGTACAAGCTGAGCATTATACTGTACTAACAGTTGTTTCCCTGATTATAGTATCATACTTACCTTGCTGCAATTTTTCATAGATGACAAAGGAAAATATGTAAAAAAATGATGGAAGAAATTAGTATTTGGATATTTTTATGAAAAGCATTATGGTAGATGAATAATGAAACATTCAACATGAACAAACAAAATTTTCACTCACAATGTGATTTGGATCCCTCAGCACCATCTGGGGACAAAAAGATAAATGAGAATAAATAAAAAAAGAAAGACTGAAAGCAAGTTAAAAACTACTTACCACCATCAAATCCTAAGTCTTTTTTTCTTCTTTTTCTTGGTCCCTTAGCTACAAATTAACAATAAGTAATGTTTACAACATGAGCAGAAGTGTTGTATCAGAATTTACAACACGAGCTGAAGGTGAGTGATTGTAAATCTGATACAACACGGATGCAAATGTTGTAAACTACTTACCAAACTCCCAGATAAATAGTTATATTTGAAATTAAAAATATAAAGATTGAGCTATTTTTTGCCAAGAAAATCCAATTTCAAAGTAAAAGAGTTTTGTATCAGAAGTTACAACACTCTTCACGGTCATGATTTTCTATTGTCTTCTGCCTAATGAATATTAATGAGTTTGATAAATACTATTATATCACAAGCTCTCGTTGGCCAATTTTCAGCCCATAACTTACAGTATGGACCACCAACCATATTTTTGTGTTTGCCTTGCCATATAATAAACATCTTAATAACCTTACTTGCTTGGTTCATACGTAAGTTATGAAGATGGTTAGGAGAGCTGTATATAGTTACTTAGAGCTGTATATAGTTACTTATAGTTACTTAACTGTTTCTTGCCTTGTTGGGCACAAGGCATTCAAAAAATAAATATGATTATATATTCATAAGTCAGGAGGAGTTATGAATATTGTACATAACAAAATTTCATGATTATACATGCTGTCTGAACTGGAAAATGAAAAAATAGTATCTTACCTGAAGAGCTTCTATAAAAATACAGCATGTCAAAAATAAAACAAAAACAATATACATGAGTATGTGATAAAGTAAATATTTTGAGTAACAAAATATAACAGTCAATTTTACATTCACACAAGAAATGCTTTCCTGACCTTTTTGTTGGTGTTGATGGTGGCGGCATTGCTGATGACAAGCTGTAAGAGAGATAACGCTTTATTACCATTATTTTCCATTAAATTAAATTATCCATATCTTCCCTGATAGGAAATCCTAGGGGTGGGGAGGGTCTAGAATATAATCTATAAATGTCCTATCTATAGAGATAGAAATTTCCAATGGACAGCTTGTGCAAACAAGGGAATAAAACCTTTCTATTGAGCCACTTTTTTTTGAATGGAGAAGGTCTTTCAAAGACAAAAATGCACTAGACCACCCCCACTACACAAACACTTAAAAGAAAATCTCTAAATACCTGTTATCAACGATTGCAAGAGGATTCCCTTGATCAAGACTGAAAAAGAAGATGAAAACAAGGGATCTACTTAAGTACCTTAGGTTTGACGTAGTTTTTATAAAAGAGATTAATGTTAGAGCTACCTTTCATCTTTCTTTTCCACAAGTTCGTTTAAAAGACCCTCAAGTTTGTTCCGCGCTGAGCTGAGTCCTGTACAGAGAATATCAAACGATCGTAAGCATGTTTATTTAATTTATCGACGATATTTTATTCCTCTACTAACCTGATACGGTAGCCATGATAACAGCTTTGTAAAAGTTCACGCAAACTTGACAATTTTCAGATCAGTTTTGTGACTTGTTGGATGAGTTTGCGATCAAAACATAAACATTACGTGCATTATAAACACCTCAAATTACACTCTGTGGATTACAACTTCAATATTGATAAATATCAGAGCTTTAAAGGTGCCTAGTCCGTAAATAAAGGATTTAAAATCTTTGTTTTGGGTCGAAAAATCAGGATAAAAACAAATAAAAATTTGACTGAAATTTTTTCTTCTTCGAATAAAACGCCATTTGTCGATCTTGCTTCCCGGATGTGACGAAGCCATCTGATTGGCTAAGAGGTAAAAGTTCCCATGAAGGAATGCGAGCCGAGGTGGAATCTGATTGGCTGATGAAAAGGAAGGCAAAAAATTTGAAACTTGAAAATATTGAAAAATCTTGCAGAGAAAAATATTGAATTTTGAGGGTTTTATTTCACAGCTGATATTGTGATTTTGAAGCCTGTGTTATGAGATGAAGATGGCTTTTGAAAATCGTCCGTCTTCGTTTGGAAACGTGAGTTTTCTAAATACCTTTATAGCTGATCGTGTTGTTGTTTAAAAAACACTGTTTTTGTCAAGAGATTTAGTTTGTAATTTGTTCCTCGATTTACTTTAGTGTCACTTTTCCAAAGAAGAAGAAGAAGCGATCAACAGTGCTCTTCAGCAGAAGCTTGGTCCTGAATACATCAGCCAGAGAGCAGGTGCTGGTGGTCAGAAGGTAAGGTTTATAATCCTATTTGCCTGCTTCAAGTTTTATGTGGGATTCAGCTGTTTCATCTTTTCTTTCTGTCTTTCACAGCTTGCCTACATCGAAGGCTGGAGACTGATTAAACTAGCCAATGAGACTTTTGGGTTTAATGGTTGGTCTCATTCAGTCACGCATCAAAATATAGGTGATGTATTATGTATCTAAATAATTATGAAGTTTGCATATAAGGACTGTGAAAACACCATTGTACTGGACACTTTTAATGGCCATATTAAAATTGTATGATATTTTGTAGTTTGTGCATTAGCATGATCAATTGAATATTTAAGTTTGAAAATTGTTTCTTTGCAGACTTTGTTGACCAAGTTGGTCAAAAATATTATGTTGGCATCAGTGCTTTTGTCAAAGTTCAACTGAAGGTATGGGATATGTTTAATTATAGAATTAAAAATAAAGCTTCATTAGAGTTTCAAATCCTAGGATGCAGAGAGACAGAAATTTTTGAGTTAGATTCAATTATTTACTAAATTGGCAGCCTAAAGAGCTGCTCAAGAAGGCTTGGGGTTGGAGAAAGATGATGTAGAATTGTTGGCCCCCTATGGCATCTCTTGTACAGAGTCAGAGGGCCACTGGCATCCATGGTAATGATTCAAACAATGATGTGCACACCAAAGTAACCATGAATTATTTTATTTCATCTACATATAGGATGGTGTATTTCATGAAGACATTGGTTATGGAGTTTCTGAGGGCATGAAGTCCAAAGCTCTTGCTTTAGAAAAAGCCAGAAAGGAGGCTGTTACAGATGGACTGAAAAGGGCATTAAAGTATGTGAATTTTGCAATAAGACTGACAGTAATTGGGCAGATCCAGGAATGTTAATGGGGTGGGTGTTTTTGAAGGGGGCCCTCTCATCTCTTGTCTCAGGTTCAATTCCTGGACTCGGCATTTCATGTGAGTAGAGTTCTTGCTGGGTCTCTTCCTTGATTTGAGGGTTTTCCCCAGCTTCTCCATTTTCCTCCCACCTCAAAACCCAACACACTAAGTTCTAATCCAATCTTTGAGTTAGCCATTCTCTGACTTAGATCAGCTCTTAGATCAAGTTTTGGAACTGGGTTTAATGAAACTGATGAGTCTTACCAAGAACAGTAATACACAGTATATTATATAGTAACTTTATTATCAGGTATTGTCTTAATACCTCTGATTTTGGTTTGTTCTTTAATTTGATTATTTGTAAAAAAAAGCCCTCAATTTTATACATGTACAGATGTTTTGGTGAGGTACTAGGCAACTGTATAGGAGATAAGGCATATTTGAAGTTTATTACCAAACAACCAAAACCAGTAAGTATCATCGATTACATTGTGCTTGCTCTAGTCTGTTGTCTTCCATTTAATATATTTATTGAGTTTTTCCCTAATGTGTACATGTAGCCTGTTGAGGATTTTAATGCCAGTAATTTCAAGCGAGAGGGAATTCCATTTGTAAAAACAGCAAGGAAAAGAGCTGCAGAATCTGATATTAAACAAGACAGACAACAGGATGATGAAAGGTCAAATCTTCAAGTAGAATCATTGATATCATTACCTGTACAACTGCAAAATGAAATATTGAGGCCAATAACAGAAGGAATAAGCAGTTCTACCAAGTGTCCAACAGCATCTAAAGGAATGCCAGGAGTGTCAGACTCAACAGTGAAATACCAATCTAAAATGGACAACAGTTCTTCTGTTGATAATAATTCAAAACCCAATCTCACACACAACAAAAGTCACACAATGAATAGTAATCATATGACTGATAAAAATCACACAACACCCGGTCATTCACATAGTCACACAACACCTAGTCACACAAACTATAATGGTCACACAACACCCAGTTACACACACTATAATGGATATACAGCTGTCAAAGGTCATGCAACAACATCTAGTTTTGACAGAAACAATGGTGACATAACAAATAGCAGTTTGGAAAAGGGTCACACAACACCTTGTCACACAAGTAATCATCGCACAGCTGGTAGGAGTCATGTGACACCTGGTCAGACACATCTGAATAGCCATTCAAAAAAATATCATCAAACAGCCATTAATAGTAATGCAGTATCTGGTCACATGAATTATAACATGCATCAAGCTAGTAAAAGTAACACACCATCTAGTCACACGACAGCTGATAAAACAAGTAACCATAGTGATGCTGGAACCACAGGTATGAATACATTGGTAATAAGGCATAAAATTGCTATCATACTATAATAACACAAAATTTAATACATCTTCCCATTTTGGCTGGATGATGACAGGTTGTTAGTTTTTAGCCTGATCCTTTGAACCTGAACTAGGAGTATCCTGCAACCTGAACTAGGAATTTTCTGCAACCTGAACTAGGAGTATCCTGCAACCTGAAGTAGTTGTTAACTACATATTATCATGATATTAGTCTAGCTTTGTGCCACTAGGTTACCATGGTATCAGTGTAGGTTCATTTCCATGGTGACTGCACATCACCAAGCTAACTAACAAATACCTTACAGGTTCAAATAACCAGATAAACATAGAAGAAAATGAGTTATTGCCAGAAGGTACAAAAATATGACATGAAGAAAATTAAATTTATTATTATTTTTTAAATATTAGCAGGAAAAATCTGATGTGGTTTTGTTTTTGCAGATGATTCTATGATATGGAATCAGTCATTTGGTTTTGAGGAGGCGTTATTATCATGCGATGAAGAATCTTTGACAGGAGAACAAACTGACAAGAAGTTTCCTTTAAATGAACAAAAAGATGTCAACAATAGGTTCGATTTATTTCTTTCATTTCTTCTCATTTTTCATTTTTCTCCCTTTCCACTTCATTTTCCTTTTTCTTTTCTTACATTTATTGATATTGCTATCAATATGAAAATTTATTATCCATAATTATGAAGATATATTTTTCGTTAACAATCAAAAATGAGAAGACCTTTTACTTATCATTTTTATTTATTTTTCTCTTTTTATTATCAAAAGCAGTGAATTTCGTACACCATATCAAGTCTCTCCTTACAGAAACAGCGGCAACAGCAGTTCAATCAAGGGACAGTTTCCTTGCACTAAAGTCTTGGGAACAAAACCTCATCAATTCTTATCTAAAAAGACTATTTCAAACGCAATATTACAACCCCCAGGTCAGTATTTTCCTCTTGTTTTTGCCTTTGTAAATAAATAAACCATATTCAATAATGCAGACAAAAGCAAAAACATCCCGAACTAAGTTTAATTTTCGTTTCTAGACAATACCAAGCGGAGAAGAGTTGACGCTCAAGTTCACACGTAGAGGACAAGCTTTTCCGATAAAAGGAAAACACTTCATCAATCGCTTTTAGAATATTTTTAAGATACTGAGATTTGGTGAGGAAAGAAATATATCTCACAGTTTGTTATCGGGTGGACGGGTTGAGTTTACGATAAATTTATTAAATTTCATTCCTTTTGGCGTTCCTATTTTTTATTTTATATTTTGTACAAAGTGGTTGGACGGATTTGTTTTTATTTCATGCTAAACTTTCTCCCCCGGCTCTGTTTTCTCATTATTTGACGGACAGAAAAAGTACCGACAACAATTTTTAAATTAATCTTTTGAATCACGGAAGCACCATGAAAACTTTTAACCTTTTTCCGAAAGTCAAACAAAAAGTTATATCTTGTGTTTTCTTACTACATGCGTAGCTCTGATGTACTCCCACACGTTTATAAATTTATACTAGCTACAAGAAATAAAGTTTAAATTAATGTACGATGCTTTAATGACTTTTCTTTTCAATATTAGTTTTATTGTCGACACATTTGAGTACAGTGAGAACCAATCTTTGGCCGACATCTTGTGCTTTTATTAATTAAACAACCGCTATCTTGCTGACAAGGCCGGGAATAGAATAACAAATTGCTGTCTTCCTTACTGCAATTAAAAGCGTTTTATATCATCTTATGAAAAACTTTTATAGATAGTTGGTGGATTTTACAGAGATTTCCATTTGTGTTTTTATTATTTTTTATCTACTCTAGCGGGAAGTCGATTTTATTTACTTTCTTGGCATCTGTTTACCTTTTCCTTTTCGTTATGTATGTGTGACTTCCATTTGCAAGAGAGAACCATTTGAGCGTCCTTTTCACGTCAAGTAATAGTGGACCACACACAAATGATTACAAAAATGCGAGACTCGAAACTCAAAAAAGGAAAAATCTTCTTGGTAGTTGTATTTTTATTTCTGACTTTCAATGTACTAAGAATGTTCTACTTTAGAAAAGAACTTAGAGGTAAGTTGTTTTGATTTTTCAGAATTCATTTAGTCATAATCTTTGTATTGACTTTTGTATTTTGTTTTTTTTCTTTTAGTTCATTACAAAACTTCATCTGGTCATAAAATTAATGTACGTAGAAATATAAGGAATATTTACGTGGATGTTTTGGTCATTGTTACTCTATAAAGTGTATTGACAAGTGGTTATTTGTTTACGATGCGGAACTTTTATATTTCATATTTTATGATTTCTTTCGGATTAAAAAGATGTCGCAAACTTGTTAGGGAAGCAAAAAAGAGTGTGAAAAGTGGTGGCCATGTTGGATGATGTTCTTATAGAATAAAACACGATAGGAGGAATCCATGGCAGCCAAACTGAATGATACTGGTTCACAATGAGATAATTTGTGATGGAATCATCCAAAATGGCTGCCATTTTTAATATCAGGAGAATTACAAACCAGCGTACTTCAGTTTCATCGCTTATTGAATAATTTAACGAGTGCACTGGGGGCAAAAATGTTTTTTAAAAGCTATGTTTATAACATAATGTAATGAAGTCTTCATTTTAAAACAGGTCAATAAAAATCAGTATTTCAGAACAAGAACTATGAAGAAACTATGTCAAAAGTACGGTTTAGACAAAGATAACGACTTGGTATCCCTCAAGGCATCCAAGCGCTTCAAGACCGTTATCGTGGATGACAAACACAAGACTTTGTTTTGTTATGTGCCCAAAATAGCGAGTGGAAACTGGAAGAGGATTTTCCTGGTGTTAAAAGGCGAGTATCGAGACATGTATGACATCGAAACAGAAGTAGCACACAAGGAATCTTTACTCAAAACCCTAGGAAACTCGACGCTTGATGAAATACGAAGGAAAACGAAAAGATACAGAAGTTATGTCGTTGTTCGAGAGCCAATGGAACGACTGCTCTCTGCATACGTGAACAAAATCTACTACGATTACACTGGGAAATTCTACAGATTATTTGGCAAAAAGATTATGAAATACTCGAACAGGGTTTTAGAGACCGAAGAAAAACAAAATATATCTTTCGCTGAGTTTGTAGAATTCTTAACCAACGCTCCCGCCAAAGAAGCTTTCGAGATCCATTGGGAAAGAATGTACAAATTGTGTCATCCATGTTTGATTAACTATAGTTTTATTGGAAAATACGAAAATTTATTTAACGATGCGAAGACAATTATTGAGAGTGTTGTAAGAAATGATAATAGTATTGTATTCCCTACTTATGCTAGTCAAACAAATACCAAGACTCTAATGGCCTCCTACTTTTCTCAGATAAACGAAAAGCAGTTAAAGAAGTTGATAGCTCTTTACGAGTTGGACTATTTACTTTTTGATTACCCGAAACCTGTGCATTTGTTTAAGGTAGTGAAAAAGGATTATAAAGGGAGCGAAGATTTGGATAGAAAACATTGAATTGAATAAAATAAAAGAAGCCGATGTAGAACCGCGACTGCGGCACTCAAATGGGTTCCGTCAAGAACCAATCAAAAGTGGGAAAGCGTCATTCCATTGTTCCGGAAGCCATTTGTGTGTTCAATGGAGGTTCAGCGGTAGACAAAAGGGTTTAGGGAACTGGAAATAAAAGAAAAATGAAGGAAAGGAATGGAAAATGAAGCGAAATTGTGATACCAAATAAGACTAGCAAATTCCGTTCGAAAATAAAACTTTTATTCAACAATTTAAAACTTATTCACAAGACGTTTATTTATCAATTAAATATTTAGCAATATTTAACTCTTAGATATTTTTCAAGTATTTTTCATTTTTTTTTTCTCTGCGCTTTAATTATATTTATGATTTCTATCATATATATTATTTTTCATTCACTTGAATGATCCAAACATTTTTGAAAAACAAGACGCCGAATAATATATAATATATAATAATATATATAAACTAGTTGTGTTAATAAATATAAAATATCCTATTGCACGCTTTAAGAAATAATCCGGGTTTAAAATTGTTGTGACGTCATAGCTATCATGATGTTTGAATTATCATTCAACATGGCGGCCTTGTCTTTCAAAGTCATGTCATTTTTCTGAGAAAAAGACCTTAAAGATAATATTTCAAAAACTAGCCGTTTATATAAATTTAAAACGTAAAAGTCTATCATTTATTGGAATATGAGGTTTAGAATCCGTGAGTGGCAAAAAATATTTCAAATGTCTAAAGTATTCATATTTATTTCAAGTAATACTTTTTATTCGTCTATATGATTCTTTTAGGAGTTTTCCCATCTGTTCTCCAGAGCTTTTGTTTGTTTCTCTCCACTGAGAATTAAATTTTTTATTTCGCCAAGAGTTCCTTCTTTTTATGGCTCTGGAAACGCAAATGGTGTTGATCCTAAAGCCTCTTGGTGGAGAACCCAAAGCCTCTTGGTGGAGAACCCAAAACCTCATGGTGAAGAACCCAAAACCTCATGGTGGAGAACCCAAAACCTCATGGCGAGGAAACTAAAACCTCATAGACCCTATGCAATAATGGCCACCACTAATTTGCATAAATCAAAAGCTTAATGAATTGAGAAAATATTTTGTC
>JAAAQI020171669.1:0-23552 GCA_011800005.2 Stichodactyla mertensii
TCATGTCTATTCCATCTGACATACGTTTCATGTCTATCCCATCTGACATACTTTTCATGTCTATTCCATCTGACATACGTTTCATGCCTATTCCATCTGACATACGTTTCATGTCTATTTCATCTGACATACGTTTCATGTCTATTCCATCTGACATACTTTTCATGTCTATTCCATCTGACATACGTTTCATGTCTATTCCATCTGACATACGCTTCATGTCTATTCCATCTGACATACGTATCATGTTTATTGCATCTGATATACGTTTCATTTCTGTCCCACATGGTATATAATTTATGATTATTTATCTGTCACACGTTTCATGTCTATTCTATCTGACATACGTTTCATGTCTATTCCATCTGATATACGTTTCATGTCTATCCCATATGACATAGGTTTCATGTCTATGCCGTCTATCTTCTCGTTGTATACCTGTGAACATTCTATGACCCCGTTTTTTCGGCACATCAAACTTTAATTGCAAAGTTTCTTTAGCCTATTTCAGCGCCTTTCATAATTCTGCGACCTACCGACTCTAGAGTTCTGGCCGACGTCGAGGTTTTAGTTTCTGTCAATCAAAATAATTACTGAGACTGTTGAAACTTTGATTTACGGAAGCCATGAAAAGCGTTGTAAAGTATGTCGTTTGAAGAATGTGATTCGGTGTAAGGAAGTATAGTGACAGATAATTGACGGGAGCAGTAAATATTATGGGTTGACAAACTTTTAAGCCCTAGGTCTGAAGTCAAAAACGTTGACGAAAATTTTGTAAACATAACAACATGAAAAAAGAAAAGTTCTAAATTGACCAAGATGGTATCAGTGGTCACCCATCCGAGTACTAACCCAGCCCTACAAGGCTTGACTCACTATCTTGTAAGTACAGCGCATTTAACCACTCGTCTATCACTTTCGAAGAATTAGCATATCAATACCGGCCAAAACAATGCACCAGATAGACTAGGTGATTTTTCTCTTTCAAATCGACGTGAACCGTGGTTAGAGCAAGGGGTTGGTCATCTATGGTCTGGGGGCCGGCCAGTCTCTCCCCTGATGCTTCGGCAAAGATTCTCTAACCCCTAAGATGACGGAACGGCACTTCATCGCCGGTCAAGCTCGGAAATCCATACTGCGCCTCAGCTTTCAAGGTAATGTCTCGGGGGTATGGTTAGTGTGTTCACCGACTTTTTGCATTAATTACTATGGCAGACCCGGGTTCGAATCCCGAAAGGGCCGTGTTTTCCTTTTTTTCTTTCTTTCTTTCTTTATTTTATCACCAGTTCTTGGTGTTGGTTTTCACTTGGTTTTTAATCCACGAAGGATTTTGAGGAAAGCGAAAATTACACTCTCAGCTAACAATTAATCTAATTAAATTTCTAAATAATTTATAAATTCATGTTCCTCGATAGACACCACTTCATCCCTTCCCCTTCCCCCTTATTCTAAAATAACAAACTGATCCTCTTATCTGCTCTTAAAGCTGCGACACCAAAATTAAAAGCTGACCATAGCCTCCTAGTTCAACAAACAGTTTGTTCGGATATAACAAACTGGGTTGTCTGTACAAAATGCAGTACCGCCGTTCTGTGGCGATATCGGTCAAACTTGAAAGTCCCTCGCCTACTAAAATAGGTATCATGTCTATTCCATCTGGCATACGTTTCATGTCTATAACACCTGACATACGTTTCATGTCTATCCCACATGGTATATTATTTATGATTATTTATCTGACATACGTTTCATGTGTATTCCATCTGACATACGTTTCATGTCTATTCCACATGGTATATTATTTATGATTATTTATCTGATATACGTTCCATGTCTAGAACATCTGACATACGTTCATTTCTATCCCACATGTTATATTTTTGGATATTATTCATCTGACGTAGGTTTTATGTCTATCCATGTACGTTTCATGTCTTTTTGTTATATGTGTATCCAATATGGAAATTTAAAATTGGAGGTTTTATTTTAGTATCTTGGTGGTATTCAGGTGAGAAGATTAAATGAAGTAAGAAATTTTCAAGGACGTCAGCGAAAGTAATCAGGCGATTCTTTCGGTTTAATTAATGTTAAGCTCGCTAGATACACCTAATTGAAGATCGTTGTCCAAATAGATTTAGGATTTTAGGAATTTAATGATTTAGGCCCATAACCAATTTTAAAGGAAATTATTCAAGCTGAAAGAGTAGACAATAGAGTTAATTAAATTCTAAATCACTAAATCACGAAATTTCTAAATCTCTTTCGACAACCTTTCTGCAATTAAGAATATTTAATGCTAATATATAGATTTAGAACATGTAGGCCGAACTTATAGGGCGCCCGGCATTTCTACTCAGATACATGTCGATGCAAAGCTGATTCACCCCATGATCGCATGATTCTTCCTTTGGGTTTCCTGTGTTCTCCAATCGATATATGCTCGGGATAACTTCGGGCCACCATGTGGTGGTTTTGCGAAGGTGCGAAATTCAAACTTTAGTCTGCTGCTGACTATGAAATCAAATTTTGTGATGATCTGAGAGAATTTCTCTTAGTCCTGACAGAAAACAGCCATGTTACCACATAGAGGATAGTACAATTGTTTTCAACATGTCAGATCTTTGTTATAATCATGATAATGTACGTGCTGTGTTCAGATGCTTTGACTGCAAACCAGGTTTGTTTTTCATTTGGTTGTCATTCAACATCATTACGTTTAAAGATTCTTTATTTTCTTCTTGGTTTTGAATGTATTAATAATAGAACATATATTACCTTTCTTTTCTTGTATTTCTTCATTCAAGGTTTTGTTGTTTTTTATAAGTTTAGAATATTTTTTCTTGACTAAAACAAGTGCGCACTATCGCGCCATTTTGGATTGTTTTATGCGATAGACAATGTAACCCCCCTCCCCCCCCCCCCGCAACCCGGGCATGACGTCTGTGACGTCTTATTCTATTGTATTTTATTCTATTCTGTGAAAATGGGAAATGCCTCTATCCCTGGGGGAATGTTGCTGATCCAGTACCCTGACATTTACCTTTCTTCGCAATTCAAATTGACACCAGTGGACTTGGGAGGTAAAAGACAGCACTTCCCTATGCTGGTGGGATTCAAAAGGAAGTGAATAGTAGATAAATACCCCAGCAGTTCCCCTGGTCATACCAAGGGAGGTGGAGGGAGGAGGGAGGAGGGGGGAGGGAGGGAGGTACATTGACTATAACTTTATTCTAACGCTTTATAATATTAATTTCTTGAGGATGGGTTTTTTATCAGATGCTATATGATAGAAATATATTCACTAGCTTGACAGCCACTTGATAAGGAACTCAGAAAAAGTCCATCTGACAGAAATTGAACGTTTCACCTTCTGCATACCAGTCAGATGTATCTTTTCTATTGCAGATATTGTGGTCAAGTTTTGCAAAGAATGCCATGAGCATGTCCATTCACTACAAGTTTTTATGCTTCACAAAACACAACCCATTGAGAAGGTACAACTCTTGACTTTAGTTTCTTCTGATAAAATTGTGAAGTACTTTTGGGAAAACGGTTGTTGTTTTTCGTACATCACTTCTCCCAGGTTTTTGGTATTGGCAGTCATACTAATGGAGTCAGTGTTACTGTTATTAGGTGGAGCAACGCAAGTTATCTCAAGATGTATCTGACCTTGAAACGTATGTACATATATGTAATAATGACTTTAACTCATTGTCATCCAAGCATTTTACTATTGTCAAACTAAGATATACAAGTGATTTATATTATCGTGCTCATAATTGTGGTTTTCTAGTTTGGTTGCTGTTGAGAATAATCTTTTGAAAGATGTGATTACTACACTTCAATACACAGAGCAGCAAGAGAGGGTAAAATAACTATTGATGTACCACTTTGGATAATAAAGAAAACAGACCATTCTTGGATTTGCAGCCACTGTTATGCCATTTTTTCATATTTACACTACCTAGACAACTAGCCAAACTCCAGAATATTTGGTAGTTTCTGTTTACTAAACTCATTACTAGCTCAGACTGTTGAAAGTTTGATGGGCAGAAGCTGAAAACCCAGAAATTCTGGAATTTGGCTACTAGTTGTCTAGGGTTAAGGGGTCAAATGTCAATAATTTGATAGAGGTTGGCATGGGAACTAGGGGACTAACTGTAATGAAGAATAGGTGATTGATATTCAACACATTTTTTATTGTTTATCATTTGTCTAGGAAATGCTGAGAGAAGTAGTTATTAAGACAGAAAAACGCTTGCATGACATACAACAGTGTCATGAGAAAGTCAATAAAGCAATTCATTACTTGAACAAGGTACTGGTATTCAAAGGATTTCAGTAACATTAATCCAGTGCAGGTCAAGGAATTTTTGACAGAGGGGTCCAAATGTATACAAGAAAAACCTGTTGGAAAATGAAATTCAATGATAAAACAATTAATTGAACCTGAGGTATGACGGGATATCTGGACCTCCCCAAACTCTCCCCTTCGATCTGGCCCTGCTAATCTATTACATGCGTATTACCCGGGGAGCAACAGAATCTTATTATTTGGAAACAAGCGACTTAATGGTTTTCCCATATAGATTTTTTTCATGTAACTTTTTGAGCGGCACTAGTGTTTGCTTTAATTAACCTTATCTTTATTTGAACATGGCTTTTCAGGTTTCATCAGTCATTAAATTATGTAGTGACTATAACCAGGCATCCCATGAAGTATCTTCTAGTATGGAAATGAGTATGCCTACTAGTGATCTTAAACCAGCCGTAGACGAAGCTCAGGAACACATCTCAGGTACAGTCATATTGTAAACATAAGGATTTGTAGAGCTTTTTCTTGAATGACAGAAGCCAAACCTTGCATCAAATGTGTGGAATAATGCTGTTACTATTGTGTATTTGTAGAATCTGTTTATAGAGTCTAGTCTGGTTAAGGAGTTGTGCACCACCAATATCAAAGATACAGGGTTTAGGCCAGGAATTAATAGGCAGGGGTCAAATGATTCAATTGATTGTCACAAAATGAAACAACTTTACAAGATAACATGCTATTCTATATGTATTGTACTTATACTTGTACTTACTTGTACTCATACTATTTGTAATTGTACACATAACTGGAACAATAGCGTGTGTTTAATTATTTTGTGGGGTTTGATAGGAACATCAGCACTACCTGTTGAATTCCCTGTTGTAATCACAAGTTCACTCAACAAGAAAGGTGGTTTTTGGATGACTAGATCTGATTCTGCTGGTCTGAAGAAAGTTGCACAGATTGAAAACAAACTCAGGTATACATATTATATTATGATAATGTTTTCAAAATACCCTTGTAGGGTACAGTATGATGATATCTAAAATACTTTTTTTTCCCTTGATAGGGAACTTTTTAGTGCCAAATCTCTGTGTGCTTTTTCAACTCCAATAAAAGAAGGCGCCATCTGCATTGCTGCTAACCTAATAAAAACTGAATTCTGGAGAGTAAGAGTAGAAAAGCTATGCAAAGACCAGCTTGTAAGTAAGCAGATACAAACTGGTTTTAGATATGTCTTAGTATTGATATATGGTTAATCTTTATGGGCTTGCTGTAGCTCAGGCTATAGTGGTACTTGCATGACATAAGCTTTTGTTATTCATGTGCCAACCAGAGATTGATTGGCTGGTAAGACAAAGCAACTTGTGAAGAGCTTTCGTGAACATGGTTGCCATGTTAACATCACAATGGTTTTGTTAGTAAACATGAAGTATCTCTCTAATACATGTAATCATTCCAATTATTGATGTGTTGTTTGTTACTGCTAATCTCGGCAGGTTACCGTGCACTACCTGGATCATGGACAGCAGGAGAATATACCAATAAGCTCTATCTTTGATATTCCACTTGCTGTCAAACAAATACCATACCAAGTAAGACAGCTAGACACAATACACACCTAAATACAATTTCTCATAATGGTGATTAAGAGAGTATGAAAAAGAATGAATAAAGAAGCAAATGAATGGATGAATTATGATGAATGGAAATGTAAAGGAATTATCAATAAAAAAGAAAGTAAATAAATGAGAGAATAAATAAGAAATCAAGTGAATGAAAGTGTGTTTGATTAAACCAATAAATAATGAGGTACTGGAAGGGATAATAAAATGAACAAATGAAATCCTTGGTGTGTATTTACTGTGCAAGTGTTTATCTTCATAGGCTATGGAATGCTGTTTATTTCCTTATTCAGACAAAGTATCCCTGCCGTATGAGGTATGTGTTGTAATTGGGGAGGGGATAAAATATGACCAGTGGATTAAAATAACATAAACTACTTTGATGTAGGCAAAGTGGTGCTTCAAGGACTTGATCTATGGTAAGGATATCAAAGCCAGAGTATGTTCGAAGGTAAGATACTTTTTTCCCATACTAATTACTTCTGCATGTTTTCAGGTTTGTATCATGATCATTAGCCAATGATACTTGTATATTGTTTCTTTTATCTTATAGGTGATATTTCCTGAAGGGAACACACTGTTTCATGTGCAGTTGACCTCAATTGGGCCTCCTCCTGTCAACATCAATCAAAAAGTAGCTGATTTAAGTACGTCTTACTACAGAACAAAGCTTCGTTGTTAATTGAATGAGTGAATAAATCCCTCAGATGAAATTATTATGCACTATACATGTAATTGTCCCTGATAATGAAGTACATTGCCACAACTCTCAACACTTTCCACTCACACTAGAGAACTGCTCAACGGGTAGAGGGTGCTTTCTTGCTGAGTTACCACATTGTTGTTTTCATTTCAGTTCTTCAGCAACAGCTCAATCAACAGGTAGAACCAGTTTTTAATGTTTATTTTTTATTTCGGGAGGGGGGGCTGGTTGGTTGTTAGAAATAGTGTGTCATCTAAAGCCTGGTTCACACAGACTCAGTAGTGTACTGCTCATTAGTGGTGCTTGTCTTTTCTCAAACCTAGATGATGAATGCAGTACTGAATCAGTGCAAGTTTCTTGCGCTTATGCTTGCATCGCTAGTGTGAACCAGGCTTAACTACTTTACCATCCATTTTTGTAGGATCGACCAATTCTCCCAAAAGAGGAGGCAAGCCACCAATCCCGGCAAACAGAAGAATGTAAAACTACAATATCACATGAAGATGCTTCATCCAGACCAGCAGAACGAGTCAATGTTTCCATGGCTACTGTAGTATCACATGATCAAATGAATAAGGAACCAGCTGGGACTTCTGCTATACTTGAATCTAAAGGTAAAGAAATACTTCTCAACATGGCGGCAGCTTCACTGACCTTCAGTTTTGCTATTCCCAAGCAAAGTTCAGCCATCTGAACTGATTTATTCATTGATTTAATCCAACAGATTCCACCAGTTTTGGTGCTGCAGGACAGATTTCAAATGCCTCTCAACCAGTTGCATCACCAAACGAGCAAGTAGAAAAGCCTCCTGTTGTTACCATATTAACCAAGGCTAATACTGACCGCCTCTTATCTGATGCCTTTGAAAGCCCTCACGATAACTCCAAAGACTCCAAAGAACCGCCTCATGAAGCCAAGGTATTGATAAATGTCCCAGAATACGTACCAATAGGATTTCTAAATGAACAGATGTACGACAGGATCTTTAAAGAATGTAAGGCAAATTTCACGGGTGTTAAGTCTATGGTCAGCTACGCGAGGTTTTTTATCATCCAAGTTGATGACTTCCAGTTAGCTGAAGCCATGAAGACAAAGATATGGTGTTGTCTTGACGATGCTCTCTGTAAGAACATTAACAAGGCTTACAAGGATCAAACATCCAAAGGAAACAAATATTCAGTATTTTTGGTATTTTTGTCCAAGTTGCACATCGTTGGTTTGGCGCGAGTTACTTCTCAGTGTCAAACAGGCCCACACTGTACTGTAGTTGGTCGAGGGCTTTTGTGGAGTCATTGCTGTCATGGTGAATTCTGTCTTGAGTTATTCAATGCAACTAGGCTTCCCGTGAAGTTGCTAGACTCGGATGTATTCGTACGTCAGTTTCTGAGAGAAAATGTTGTTGGTCGGGAAATAAAGTGGGAGAAAGGATTTACTATTATCCAAAAGTACGAGAAGATTAGGAAAAAAACGAGTGTCTTGGATGATGCTTGTAGAATGTACAGGAAAGATATGCGTAAAGACTTGGTGTCAAGTCAGGAACACTTGAACGAAGAAGAACAAAAGGTGGCTAAAAAAGGAAAGCACAAGGTACACAACTCGGAATCCAGTTCCCTCGATAAAGATGTTGATAGAGCACAGAACGATCGGAGAAGAAAGAGCATTGACAAAGAGTTTATGGCAGAGAGAGGAGAAGAGAAGGTACAAGACATCGCTGAAAATGAAGATTGGGATGTGAGTAGGCTGGATTGTGAAATATTCAGCTTGTAGTATTAACCAAAAAAAAGAGGGAGACTTAAAGAAAGACAGAATGGAAAATAGAAGAAAAGAAAACAAAAGTGTGTGTGTGTGTTCATGTATTGTATTAATTAAATGAGTTACTAACTCGCTTTTTCTTATTGTTAGCTTGAAGCAGAGCCGGTCAAAGAGACCACTATCTACTTTAATTCTTCCAGTATTACAGCTGCGAGCTGTGAAAGCTCCGCTGGTTCAGGAGTAGCAGATTTACCGAATGGTGCTTCGGAAGATAAAGATGAATCGAAGGTATTGTATTCAAGCGAGTCAGAGGCGCTGAATGAATCTAGTTCTGCAAGTGTTGGAACAGCGGTTAAGAATTTAGAAAGGAGAGAAGAAGACGTACCTCGATCAGCTGTACCTAATGGCTCTAGGAACAGCAATGAAAACGTGTCCTCCGAAGCACAACAGAGTAAAGAAGCCTCTAAAACGAATGCAGAAGTCGTCGATGAAGAACAAGCAAAGAAAACACCTCAAAAAGATTTTGACAGGGATGGAGCAACGATCAGCTTTGGTACTGAAAGCCAACATATTCAGCAAGGGGCCAAAGAGGGTGAAGCAGGAGTAGACGAAGGTGAAAATGGTGAAAGAGATTGGTTTGTGGAGGTGGAAGTACCTAAAAATGGCGAGGAAGAAGTGGTTGCTCGTAGAAGTGAGGAAGAAAGCCTTGAATCTGACGAAGGAAAACCTGAGGCTGTAGAAATACAAGAACAAGGTGAAACCTTAGAAAGTTCTAAGTCGTCATCAGGTGTCGGTCGTCTGGATCCTGAAAATACAATCACTGAAGCTGTAGAACAAGAATGTGGAAGGACAGAATCAGTTTCTGAGCGAGGAGGCATCTTGGAAGTCTGCAGCACACAGCACGCTGATGTAGGGAATGGCACGAGTAATGACGTCAAGGGTCTTCCATTTCCTCAAGAACGCTGTCCTTCGTACTTTCTGCAGGTTTTACAAACGTCGGAATCTCAACCAGACGAAAGAGATTTTTATGTAGTAAATCCCCCGGTAGAAAGCCATCCAACAGAGACTAGTTCTAGTCTGTATGAAGCCTCAGGACCACATAATGAGGGAATTGCGAAAGAAAATCGCCAATATGAATCTCAAAGAGACGTGCTTTCAGATTCAGAAAAGGTCGAGCTAGTAAACTCTTCTCAAGATCCAGCTGGTTCTACGTCGTCGCAAGACGGCGGTTCTTCGAGGGACGTGGAAACAGAAGAGGACATCAGGGCTTCGCTTGAACCAATAGATAACGATCCTAGTTCATATAGTAGCCCTGACAGACAGAGCATTTCAGTTGCTGCATCTTCTGATTGGTTGACAACGAGTACTGATGTCATGTGCGATAAAGAATCATTGGATGAAGAAGTGATTGCGTTTCTTCCAGTTAAAGCAGGTTGGTTGATTTCCATTCCATATATTATAGTGTTCTCTGTAGCAGATGAATGACGTTCACCTGATAAACATAGACCACTCAGAGAGCCATTCTAATAGCCGCATTTCCATCGATCCAATATAACTGTGGATAAAATTTGTATGATGTTTAGGATTTGAATATAGGGTAATCATGATGTCAGAACCAAATGAAGAAAATATGTTCTGGGCGAGAATCTACCGGAATGACGAAGAAGAAAGAGCTTTTAGACAGTTTTGCAAGAGAATGAAGTAAGTTACTTCTCCTTCCCCTCCTCCCCCTCCTCCCTCCTCTCTCCTCCCTCTCCTCCCTCTCCTCCCTCCTCCTCCCTCTCCCCTCCCTCTTCCTCCCTCTCCCTCCTCTCTCTCCTCCCTCCTCCCTCTCTCCTCCCTCTCCCTCTCCTTCCTCTCTCCTCCCTCTCCCTCCTCTCTCCTCCCTCTCCTCCCTCTCCCTCTCTCCTCCCTCCTCCTCCCTCTCCCTCCTCTCTCTCCTCCCTCTCCTCCCTCTCCTCCTCTCTCCTCCCTCTCCTCTCTCCTCCCTCTCCTTCCTCTCCTCCCTTTCATCAAGGCTAAAGCGATTCTTTGCATTAGTGCTGCAGCGGAGAGGCGAGATGAGAAACTCTCCAGTGTTTTCGTCATGAAGAATTGTTGTGTCAAAATGAGAAAACACATTAGTGTTTACAGAAGAGTTCTAATCAAGAAGTTGCTTGGTAATGGAAAGGTAGGTAAACATACTTGCTTATGAGCAGTCCCTGTACTATGAAACTCACAGCAAGGCCACGGTACGCCGGTGGCCAATCACAGACTGTGAGATAAGTACGTACTCATCCAATCAGAATCCTCGACCATGACACCGTCACGGTTACGTCACGTCCGTATAGTAAAGAGTAATTTTTGTGTGATTTTGAAGCGTCACGATACGCGGCACCGTCACGCTACGGAATTGACGACACCCGTTGAACGCGCAGCGCGCGAGGTCGATGTTCATCCAATGAAAATGCTTTGACACAGTACCATCACGGTCACGCCACGACATGTCCGTACCGTACGTTTTTTCACGGTCATACGAAAACTACTTTTTCACAGCCAAATCACACTCTGTAATGACCGGCCTACAGTAATTTGACTTCATATTCAAGCTTTTTAACTGGATATGTAAGCTTTAGTGATTTCTTTGATGAAGTTGATTCTCACTACAGTTTTGTATGGATCTTTTATTTTCCCGTAGGTGCTGGTTCAAAACGTTGATCTGGGCTATACAAGTGAGCTGCAAGTTGATGACTTGAGAGAACTGGACAGCGAGTTCCAGATTGCCTTACCTCCACAGGTACATAGAGTATATTTCGTATGACTGTGAAAAAGTCGCGGCACGAACACGGCGCGGACACGGTCAAGGCGCGGCAAGGAACTTCAAAATTCTAGAAAACATCACGGTCGCGGCAAGGCACGCTTACGGCAAGGACCGTGCCGCGACTTTTTCACAGTCATACGAAATCTGCTCTAACATACATACACTGTCATTTTGCAAGGCGGTCCGAATGAAAATCGAACAATTTGATTGGTTGCTGAGAGGTCCGGAGTTTTTCATACGGACCTCTCCGTAAAAGTTACGTACTGTTTTCCATAATTTTGTTTGCCATGCCTATGATAAACATTTATCAACCAAGCTTGTTCGGTCCTGATGGCGAAATATAGGTCTCGTTCTGGTCTCGCCCTACGGCCTTGGTCTATACAAACACGAAAAAACAACTCGACCATTACCTCCCATCCGAACCGAACAAGCTTAGTAAGTAACCCCCATAATAGGCATTGATAAAATATGATAAATATTATCACTTCCTGCTACAGAATTATTCATTAGAATTGGGATGATTGTGAATAGTTTTATTCGGTCAGCCATTGAATACTTTTAATTGTTTTAGGCATTTGAATGTCGTGTTTTGAATGAGTTAAGCAAGAAGGTAAATATTCTGCATTTTTATTGTTTGATATTAGTAAAGTTTACGGTACACTCAAATGGATTCCACTATAATTTCTTTCTTTCTTTCTTTAGGACAAGATGAAGTTTTCTAAAGTATCTCCCAGAAACAATAAACGAGGCTTGAGCATAGAACTCGAGATACATGTGGTAAGTCACAGGGTAACCAAGGACCAAGTACAACTAAACATTTTTTGAAATAAGGAGAAAAATTCAAAGCGGTTGCCGCGCGCACTAATGTGCTCGATAAAAATGTTTGTCCTAAAGAAGTTGATCGACGTTCGAGTTGAAAATGTTTGCACGTCATTTGAAAAGTAACCCCGAACAGTGTCCCAGAATTATCAAGCTGGCTCGAATTGCAGTTGTTGGAGAGTTGTATTCTACTCAATTACTGGATGAGGGCGATTTTACGGAGGGAAAAGAGGGGGAGGGGAGGGGTGGGGAGGGAGGGGTAGTGGTAACACTGGTCGCGCAAGTTTTCTGGATGCCCGTTTCGATTTTTTCGAAATTTGGAGAATCATACAAACCTTTTCAATGTTTTTCTTTTCAGAAAGCAATATCTGGAGAAATCGCTGAAGTTGATATTCTACGAGTGCATCAATTGCTTTCCAATTACTAAACTTGGCTGGACGTGGCTAAAAAAACCTCTCACCACAGGGAACCCAAGCTTCTGACACTAGAACCACAGGGAACCCAAGCTTTTGACACTAGAACCACAGGGAACCCAAGCTTCTAACACCAAGAACCACAGGAGACCCAAGATCGTAACTTCATATTCAGATAAGCTAGCATATTTGGAATATATTTTCTTTATTCATATTCTTACCAGTTATTCGACGGGAAATATTGCGTTCACAGCATTAGGAAACCGGTTCAGAAAACCGGTTTAACGAACACAAAATGTTTTCAGTGAGAAATCCAGACGGAGTTTTGTAAACGAAAATTTGAGTGGAGAAATTCTGTTGAGGTTCTTGGCTTTTGACGTACGACCAAATTCAAGATTAATTCATCTGTTCCTGTTTATTCGTAAAAATATCACAACAGCATTATCAAGCCTCTTGTGCAGAATTTCGAGACAGTTCGTAGCTTAGTTCTGAACAGCTCTTATGTCAAGATAATTTTGAACAATGGCAACAGAAAAACACCGTAGTTTTTCGCCTAAACACTGGCGACGGGTTTGTGGAAAACGTGATCTGCAGAGCGTGTGTTTGAGTATACTACGCTAGAAGATTTTTCCAATCATCTTAAGCTCACACGTTTTTGACTAATTTCCACCTGTTAATACAAACGTCATTAGTCACGTGTATAGGGCCAGAATCTTACTCAAAACAAGCCACACCTTCAGTCAGCATGTCTCAACAGTATACTACTATAATATACGAGGATAATCACCACTTGCTGATGTCTAAACAAACCGGTTTACCAAAAAAGAATGTGG
The DNA here is from genome assembly GCA_011800005.2 of Stichodactyla mertensii. NCBI lineage: Eukaryota > Metazoa > Cnidaria > Anthozoa > Actiniaria > Stichodactylidae > Stichodactyla > Stichodactyla mertensii. The sequence goes on from JAAAQI020171669.1 coordinate 13,261, forward strand.
TTTTCGAAATTGACAAATATGATATTCGAGTATTCATACATGCATGTCACTCTACAGTCACCGCACCTATCTATATTGAAGTTGATTATTAATCGCTTTTACACAAATCATCTTAGGAGATTTGACGCCTAGTTAGTAAAAAAATCGATCATATTTTCTGTCATCGGGTATATTTTTGGTTTCGCTTTTGAATGAAGGTCTCCATTTATAGACTTGCATTGATAGAAAAAATCGCCTGTTAGGTTCCCTTCAAGAAATTCCAGATACGTTAATCTAGTTGTTTGTTAGGTTTGTCTATTTAAAAATAGTATATATGTTTGAACATTATTCGCAAAGGTGATTTATAATATATTCGTTGCAGAAAGTTTCTTACTGTTTCTAATAAATTTTGTAATGAATCATCGTTATCGTTCCTTTTGAACTTTCCCGTCGAGCACTCTAGTGGAGAGTGTTAGTTTGACGACTGAAACCTCCGGGATGTCGATGAAAACTCCCCGAGATGTCGATGAAAACCTCCCGAGATGTCGATGAAAATAATTCCAGTGACTTGTCCTGGAATATCATTTTTACGTAATTTGCTTCATTCTTTACGTTTTGGAACAAAAGCTGATGAAAAAACTAGAATTAGTGCGAAACTAAGGGTCTTGACTTCCGTTTTTCTCAATTTCTTCCATCCATTATTCTTCCTTTCTGTTAATTGAAAAATCTCTAGTGATCAGTTATTGTTATATTCGCTATCGTGTTTGACTCAATGCATTAAAAAAAAACCCCGGCGCGTCATACTTGTCGCTCATTAGCTAATAGGACCGGCCCAATAGGATTTGCTGGTCAAATCTTCTAAGCTTCTAAGTTTGAATCTACGAGTCGGTCAGTATTTCATATCTGTAAAACGAACGCTTGTTAATTATTTAGAGGTGGCCGATACTAATATCCTGAAATGCGTGCGCGCTACGAAGAAAGAATGATTGAATTGTTCGTTGTATTACTCTCTAACGACATGTAACATGTATGGCTCTCGCTTTGTCTAGACTTCAGCTATATTTATCCATGTTATCTCATTTTTAACCCTGGCTTGTAATTTGGTCTAACTGAAAAACCCATAGTGAGCTGACACAGTTTAATTTGTTTTTTGTTTTTGAGTTAATTGAGCAATAACTTGGATCTTTTTAACTAAGCTTTATAAAACGCTTTTCCATGTTCTGTGCTGTTTTCTCAACACGCGGGATGCTGGGAAAACGCTCGAAAAGTTTTAAGCAATCTCGAGCCGTAGGCGAGTGATTCTGAGCTTTTCGAGTAGTGCCGTTTCTCCAGCCTTTTTTTCATGAACTTATATCACACGGTTATTTGCCAATCAGAGCGCGTGTTACATCGTAGTTATTTTATATAAACTTATTCCTTTTACATAACCTTATCCTGTTATATAAGTTTATCCTGTTACATAACCACATCCTGAAAAGTATGTCACGCTCACGTGTTGGACTATTCAACTCGAAATTGTGCTGTCTAACGGTACAAAGTTCTTTTTCTACAACGCATGCTCAAGTATGCGTTCACGTGATTGTGTTATCTGTACACGTGGTGGTCACATTCTGGTAATTTTACAAAGCAAAAAAAAACTTTGTTTAACAGCTGTATTTGTTTGCAAAATCTTGAGATTATCCCAAAACTGCATAGACTACAAAATTAGTTTTAAGAACTTTTTTCAGAGTGTTCACTAAATTCACGTGCGTGCACGTGATAAATGATACTGCATACGCGTGTTGCGTGATCATGCTACCAATCTCAGACCACTCATCTGTAACGGAAGAGTAAACAACCTTGCTGTGGGTACTAATTGAAGGTCAATGCCGGGCGAAATGGATATGCTTTAACACATAAATTTAAGAATTAGTTATTGTGGAAAAATCCCTCAAACTGAATTCTGTTTCAGTTCAAAAATGTTAAGAATTTTCATTTTTTGCGTTTAAAGTCATTTTATTCTGATTTGTTCAATATATGCAAAGTTTAAAAAATGTAGGCTTACAGATATAGCAGTAAAACTTGTCGAGTAAAAGTTAGCGGTAATAGATGAACTTCTATATTGCTCCCTACTAACTAATAACTAAAATTCGTATAGGAATAAAAAGTTCTGTCGCATGGGTAGAAAGACCACCTAAGTTTTGTTTGGAACGGAACTGAAATATTGCTAAGTCATAGTTAGAAATAAAGAGTACCATTATGAATTCATCTAAACAAAATAAGTTTTCAGGTCAATATTTTGGCCTACTTTACTCTAACTGGCCCGTACACATCTAAGCAGATTCTGTGTTATAACGGAAATATTATTTTTTAAAAGAAGAAAGTACAAGGAAATTGGCTCACGGGAGATTTTGCCCGGCTAAAATAAGTAGCGCAAACTAACCAAGGTCAAAACTTCAAACTACCAAAAACACGCTGCGGTTATTGTTATTATATCTTAGAACTTAATAAACTGATTAATCTTTTAGGAATTCGTGGTAAAGAGGATTCATAGAAATGGCTGGGGCCTGTAATGGGGTTCCTGTAATGTCAATTTTGGGTTCTGATGGACGAAACTTGATCTAGGCAAAAAGGCAGAGGGATTGACGTCAATTGAAATGTTTTGGCCAGAGTTATGAATCCTGTGATTTCCGTGCGAAGATTTAAGGGTTAGTGAAAAATGTATAATCCACATTAGAGCCAAGCTTATCAGTAAGGTAATTAATAGACTTTACTAATAAATGGATGGATGGATGGATGGATGGATGGATGAATAAATGAATGAATGAATGAATGAGTGAATGGATGAATGAATGGATGGATGGATGAATGAAAGTTGTTGAACAAGAACGTCCAAAGAAAGAGAGTGAGAGAGAGGGGAAAAAAGGTAACAGGAAAAGAAATAAAGGGAGCTATATAGACCTAAGACTGCTCTCATGACAGTTTGTCATTTTCGCCTGAATGGTTTATTTTCTATTACTGATATTTTAACCTGAAGTTCGTTAGTAAATGTATTGAGCTGTATTATCGATGTTTCTAAAGTAATGACGCCAGTGCTTTCTATTGGCGACCTTTTTCATCGATTTGCCTCCAAGGAAATTGACAATAAAGTTAACTTGTATATCTGACAAGCTTATCTTGGTTTATGTTCACTGTCGTCATTGAAAAAAGCGAACATTTTTGTAGTCAAAGATATCGGCCTTTTTGGAGTATGAATGAAAAATGCTTTAAGCAATCTAGAACTCCTCTTACGTCAAAGATTGGTCGCAAATGTTCATTATTTTCATTACACCATAGAAACAACAATTGAGATATGAGATGTTTAGTGGATAGATATGAGGTAAAAGAACTCGCTAGTACCGGATAAATTATTAGGTTTTACAATACTTTAAGTATCTTAAAAACCTTTTTGATGGCGTTGAAACGTAGAGTAGTGAATGATGGTTATTATGACGTCAAAAGACGTCACACAGAGTCGCTTTTTAAGTGCATTTACTAGAAAATCAGGATCTATGGTTTAGTAGGAAACCAGACTCGTTTTCAGAGATATACTCTCTTGATGTTCCAACGTAATTGCTCGAGTTAACAGTAAAGTAAAGCAACTTAGACATCATTAAGCTTTACGTCATTATAGAACGATTTATGACGATCATCGCCTTCGCATCAGCTGTGATAGTGTCCAAAAGGTGGGCAGTTACTGTTACACCAACATGCTTTGTGAGTCAGCCGAAAAATATTCATTTGGGAACTCAAGTTATATCGTCATATCATCAAACTTTTCATAAGGTTTCTTGATATTATCATTTTTTAGAAATTACAGGTGAAATCATTGAGTATTAATTGAAAATGGTTCTTGTTTGTTTTCAAGGTCGTCTCTGAAGTGAAGCCAAAACCTAAAAAAATATCCGCATATTTTGTATAATATTTGATTAGCGTCTTTTATGGTCGTTTTAAAAGGATGGAGTAATTAAGAACATAGATTTTATACGTGGGTTTTTAATACTTGGTGTAAAGACGCCGGGCTGATGAATTAGCTGCCATTCATGTGGACAAGGGTACGTCTTTCATTCGCCAACGCAAGAACTTACTAGCACGTATCTTCACGCTCACGCGGTATCACGACTTTCGCGAAACTCCCATCCTTTCTTTAGTAATCTACATTATTTTAAAAACGTTGTGTTGGATTATCAGGAAATACTATTTATCGATAAATTCATGAGAATTCATTGGATAAATTCTACAATTGATATGTCAACTGGTTAAAAATTCAGACCCTGAAGTTTGTTTGAAATGCGATGATTACTTGTTATTAATTAGCATTTTAAAACTGACTTTAACGGTTGCTTTTCTTATTCCTCTTCGTTTTTGATTTGCCTTTTTTTTCCAATCTGGTTGACAAGGGTTTTCATGCCCACCAGCACGTACGCGGTCGGGTGCCCGTCACGCAAACGGAATGTTAATTTCCCAAAACTTGTGTTACCACTTTAGTTGGAAGATCTGAAGCAATGCTACTTCCTAAACCAACTGCTGAACTTATGGAAGTCAGAATACCGTTATAGATGTTGTTTCGTTTAAGTCGCACGTGCAAAAAATTGACGGAACAAAGAAATAAATATTGCGTGACGTTACAAAGACTGGACTGCAGATTAAGTCATTCAAACGAACCTTCTTGTCGAAAATATCCACGAAAATCACGAAAATCTTTATCATTTCAGGGCAACTTCTTTTCCATTGATTTTTGCTCGTTAAAAAAGGGAAGATATATTTTCAAATTGCACAGTGGGTCTTTCATTCTTTTATGGCCTTCAACTGTACTCTCAAAAGCCAGACATCGACGCGGTTTTCGCGCCCTTAAAATATTTCAAACGGCGATAGTTTTGCGGGATCCAAAAATAAGTGTTATCATCTCCACTAGTCAGAAAAATACCGCGATTTTGAACATATCTTCTAGTTAGAATACAGACTCGGCTTTGTATGGAAATTGGTTCGGTAATATCTGAAAGATTCAAAGTCCTGTAACATTCTACTAGTAGGAATTCTAAGAAATTTAGTATCATAAGAAAAAATATGCAATCCTACTTTGGTTACTGGAGTAGAATATGTTTTTTGAGTGCGTAGAAAGTAATTTGGGATACCAGACTCTGTGTGTAGTCAAGTCTGGATTTTTTCACAACAAAGTAAGGACAAAGAAAGAATGATTATCATAATTCTATAGCGACAGAATCATATCTCAGTTACGAAACAAAAAACATTTGCTTATGTAACTAGCTCCACATGAAGGTCACCTGATGACAAGCCAATGCTAGTGCGCGTGCACCAATCAGAGCGCGTGTTAGAATGACACTCTTCTCAATTAAACCAATCATAGGTGAGATTAGATTATGACGCAATGTATATAATAAAACTCGAGGTTTCCCTTGGTAAGTAAAATTTAAAATCGAATCTATCAGCCGGTTGAAGCGGTAGTAGTCACCAAGGGCGGAGTATAAAGGGAGTGTTACAGAAATCACCGCTGCCTTTAGAAGTCCTACCAAACCTAGAAAATGTCTTCTACGACGTCTGAAGAAGATAGCACAGAGTTTTTAAGACCTAATTTTACTAATGTTAAGCTTGTTGGTACTGGTGGAAGTGGAGCCGTTTATTCAGCGATCGATGTTAAAACGGACAAACGAGTCGCTCTCAAAAGGGTGAATTTACGGGACCAAATTAGTTGTAAAGGAGCTTTACGACAGATATCTGCCTACAAAAGGCTAGAACACGAAAATATAGTAACTTTAGAAAAAGTTGTTGGGCCCGATGGACAGTCGCTTGATAGTTCCACCAATTTCAAAGAATTCCAATATATATTTCTTGTACAAGAGCTCATCGAGGCGGACTTGCACAAAATCCTTCAAAGCAATGGGACTCTTTCCGAAGACTACGTAAAACTATTTATGTATCAACTTCTGCGCGGTCTAAAGTACATCCATTCTGCTAATACCATCCACAGAGACATTAAACCTAGTAATATTTTGGTAGACCCAGAGAATCTTCTGTTGAAGATTGGGGACTTCGGTCTCACACGCGTCTTGGACCCAGAGTACGATCACAAAGGTTATTTAACTCACTGTCCTTCAACTTTATGGTACAGGGCTCCTGAGCTCATTCTAGAGCCCGATTCCTATTCAAATGCTATAGATATTTGGGGAGTTGGTTGTGTTTTTGCCGAGATGTTACTGGGCAAACCCCTCTTCGAAGGAAGACATGAATTGGAACAATTACAGATTATTTTGGATACGGTTGGATTAGAAGGCAAAGAATTCTTTAAAATCGACTCAGATGTACCTGAGGAACTAGTAAAATCTATGTCCGAAGGCGCAAATTCATCATTAGCCAGCAAGCTGCCTGATTTAGACGCCAAAGGTAAAGATATCTTGCGTGTTCTTTGTTGATTGTAATAAATAATGGGGTTGTTACTCGAGTCCTTCCGTGACGTAACGTAACGAATCTTAGATATTTCCTTTCCTAACGAGGATTTGTAATGCCAGGAAGTTATTCTCGTCGTAATCATCGTCTCCTACGCGTGTTTATAATGACAAAATTTCCCTTTTCAATGAGTGTTTTTTCGTGTCAAAGTGGTGGTTGAAATTCGGACTGTAGGTGTTCATTAGCATAGTGGTCGTGAAGGAATATTCATAAAATTTTTGGAATTTTCCCCAATGTCTGCGAGCGGAAATCTCAATTTAACCGCAAATTTGAGAAATTTGGACCCACGTTAAGTTACAAAAACGTGAAAAATGAAAGTCGTTTTGGATGAAACTAAAAAAGAGACGTTTCGTTTTCATGTCAAATTCACAGAAACAACGGAATTAGGAAAAAAAGAAGAATAACGTAATTCTATTTAAGGATTTTATTAGCATATCTAATTTTGGAATTTTGTTTTCGAGAAAGACGTAAATTCAATTCCATCGAAAGGGGAAATTGAAGGACCGTATCGTAAGGGAAGTTTTTCTCGGCCAGGAAACAGCTATTGCTACGGTTGCGATTTTGGATGATTGACATGAACTGTTGGCCGTTATGCGCTGTTGACATTGTGTTTATGAAACCCTCACTCAACTGCTCCTCAATCCAGTAGATTAAAAGGGGTTTCTGTTAAAGCTATTACATTTGCTTGGCATTATAGGATCGTTCTTAATCCGTCCGAAGCTTCGCATAGTTTTGTTTTGGTTTTATAATCATTTCTCGGACATTCTTAAAACACGGGTTCACATTAAGTGCTGGACCAACTCGATGACACAACATGTAAATAGAATTGACAACGTATAGCGTCGGCTTTATTTTAGTTCCCTAAATCTCGTAATTTTAGTAACTTTTACACTTTATTTCGTGTTCTAAATTGTAAATGTCCGACGGATCCGAATTCGTGTGATGTTAATACGTGTTTTGTGACCCCCCGCCTTTATGAGATTCCATATTCACGAAAGCTGAAGTCACAGGGAAGTTTGTTTACATTGACAATGGTTCAACCGCTCAGTAATACCCCAAGACCAGAATTGGATATATCCATCCAAATTAAGACACGAAAATCCACGCATATGAATATTTCATTATTGTGACGCGCTCATACCCAAAATTACTCCCAATCTGCAGATGTCTTGCTATTTTAAGAAAATCGAAACATCTTGAAAATATACTCGATATTCCAAGTAATAGTTATTCGATCTAGGATATCTTTCATGAACATTTTGTTAACTTATGCGTAAAATGAGTTGAGATTTTCATTTCAAAATCTTCTATAAAGCAATTTCATTTCCTAGCCCAGTTTGTTTTGTTTGATTGTCAAAGTGATTAGAATAAGATACTGGAATCTGATTGGCTGGAAAATAAATTGATGATTTGACAACTGTTATTTGAATTTGTGAACTGAAGGCCAAGGCTGTATTTGTATTTAATTATTTAAGCTTAACTTTTCTTTTCTAGATTTTTTCCTCCATGTACAATCAATTTAAGATTTTTGGAGCGCCTAAGGAGTTAATAAAATTCATGTTGACTGGTTTAATTCTCTCTTTTAGTCCTTAATCAGTAGTGTTTTTTTAAGAAAATCTCTGGGAAATTGTATGCCTGACATTTTCTCATTTTTTATTCATAGCTCTTGACTTACTTGAAAAAATGTTGAAGTTTTCACCCAAGAATCGCATAACTGCAGAAGATGCTCTTGCTCATCCGTATCTCCAAACCTATGCTCTCCCTTCTGATGAACCAGTATCTCTACAGCCCTTGAATGTTGAAGACGAGGTTGATGACTTTCCTGAAGACATTCTTAAGGATATGTTATACTCTGAATGTACCTCTTGGCCAGACTCTGAGAAACCCAACTTAATGTACAGCATAACTGAAAGTGAGGACAGCAAAGAGAATGACATCTTATCACTGAAAGACATCATGAATGACAATCAAGAACCAGTGACAGTTGACCACATTATTAGGGATAGTGCTTGTGAAATGAGCATCAGTTCCTTCAAGCTCCATCCTGAATTAAGTGAATCATTTGAAGTTCAGAATATGAAGGAGGCGAGAGATACTTTAGCTGCTGCAATGAAAGTATCCATGACACTTGATGAAGCAACAAGCAAAATAACACAAGTTGAGGATGCAAAAAACTGCAAATCCCAGCAGAAAGCTGGGATAACTCAAGTCATGGAAACGTTTCTTGGTAGAGACTATCAAATGAACTTAGGATTTTCTTGCAAGAAGACCAATGTAATTACTGGCCCGTTGGGCCTGTGTTACTTATGACAAAAGAAATAATTCTTAATAATATCCAAAAAATAATATCCAAAATTAAAATTCCTTGGACTTGTCCAAATCTTATTCAAAAAATTTCTTGTTTCTTTACAGATTTTTTAAAAACGATTTTTTATAGTATTTATTTGTTTCTAGGTTTATTAAAGTGAAAATCTTTATTTCCAAAAAAAGTTTAATTTTTTGAAGGGTCATTGGGGAAGGGGAAAGAAATACTATACATACTTAATATAAGTATATTATATAGTTATTAATATGACATATTAAATATTTATCAATAGTTGCAAGCAAATATCATTCAGTTATTAAGTTGTTTTGCCATACCATTTTCTAAGTGGTTGTTTTGGTTGTTATAAAATTCTCTTTAAAAAAAAATTAGTTGTATTTTTGCTTTTTCATTGATTTTTAGAAACTGAGCTTAGAATGTTGCTACTGTCTGTGTTTTTGAATGATCCGGGAACAACTTTTTTTACTTTGTGGAGGAATTATTATTAGTTTCTGTAGAGTATAGTTTGTAGTTTTTGTAGAGTAGAATTACTTTATCGTTGTGCTGTTGTTTTTTGAATGTTTCTATTTAAGAATGCAGCTGTACAAAGCCACACTGGTGCAAAATTCATGTAGATATTGAAAAAATCATTTAGAAATAGAGAAAAAAATTATGTATAAAAGGTTATTTTTGCTGTTTGTGAAAATGATGCAGAATAATAATTGTGTCACCAATATATTTATTGATAAATAATGCAAAAAATGTGCTTTAAATAAAGATGCTTTAAATGTGAAAACGTCTTGAAATGTTGTTGTTGTTGTTGTTGCTTGCTTGCTATAAGTTGTTGGGGTTCCTGTGCTTTCTCCCTCAAAGATGATTTCAAATAAGTCGTGATACTGCATAGTGAGTTATTATAAATGGCCCAAGTATTGATCTGTGTAGAATACCCCGTTGACTCTCACATCCGAACTTAAAAACTAAGACATAATGGTGTTTTTCTCAATCTCATCCCCAGAGCCTGCTTTCCTCCTGGTCAGCACCGACGAACGACCAGGAAGAGCCGCAGGTGTCGACCAGTAGGAACGAAGGCTGTGGGGAGGAGATTGACCGATTGCAGTGCACCAAAACGTCGCATTTCATTGGTTGGAACATCTTGCATACTTTTAACCTTGCAGAGTAGATCTTCATTCTACTTCTACAACGTTGTGCGAAGGTGTAACGGTGTAACGTTGTACACATCGTGCGCAAACAGATCCACCGTGTGTAGGGACTAATTTCGTCTTAAAAACTGGGTAGAGTTTGCGCGCGCAGAAATACAGTCCATTATTTGTGCTAGTTTTGACCTTTTTTAGCACAACCGAGGTGAAGTATAGAGTGAAATAGTCAGTCTAACAGAGGTTAGTAGACACTAATTCTATTGTTTTCTTTTGTTGGAATCTGACTATTACTATTACTAGAGTGATTTTCCTTCGTCCGTGAAAGAAAAATGACTATATAGTTTGTACTAGTTGATAAAGAACAAAAGAAA